>NNCF01128198.1:359508-380582 GCA_002313205.1 Laupala kohalensis | reverse complement strand
TATAAGAGACAGACTGTGTTCGTAATGATTGGAAAACCTCCGACAGATGACATAGATTCATATCAATTTCGATAAAATTTCTTAAATATAAATTTTAAGTAAGAATTATCATTTGATTACTGTCTCAATCCTTTACACTTTCGTAAATTTGAGGAGTTATATTATGAGGTGGCAGTTTCCGCCAGAGAGTTTATTATAAATATGTTATCTACGGTGTTGTAATTATTTCGAAAGCCCGCTTGAAATGGTGATAATGTTTTATTTATTTCAACCCATTTTTTGGTTATACAAGATTGAACAGAAACTTTACCTATCTCGCTGAGGAGAGAGATTCCTCTATAATTATTTGGGTCGTTCGTATCGCCTTTATTATTATACATCGGTTGGATTGCCGCTTTTGCCCAAGTCTGCACAAGCCCCAAATACGAAAACTTCTCCAAAAATCTCAGAAAATCCACCTGAGTGAGCTTTGCTAGATACACCTTCAATATTGAGGCAGCCAATTCTTATTGCTTCATGCCTTATCTCCTACTGATGAGTCTGACTCGTTCTTTACCTTGTCGCTCCCGTCCCAGGTGATAGTGGAGAGGTTGCGCAAGCTTCGGGCTGACTGAAGGGTGGAGGAGGTGTGCAGGCTCCAAAGATTCTATATACAAGCTTGGAATCAACGTTACAGATCCACACTGCAAATAACAAGCATAACCAATGAAAACTAGTCGGGAATTTTTTACTATTGGCTACTATATTCTCGTACGAGACTTATTTACGACATACAATATGTATGAATTATTTTTAATAAAACATTATTCCAATTCATTATGCATAATTCGTTTGAAGGGATACTGCATTGGATAGTGATAATATGGATAAATGTTTTTAATTTTTGTTAATCATAATATATTTTGTACAGTATATAATGAATGTAATATTATTTACTCCAAGAGATAAATGTTTATGTAAATACAAATTTTAAGAGGATTTTTATAATTTTTCATAATCGTTATTCTAACAATAAATGGTGAATTTCAATCCTTATGATTTTTAATCACTAAACTCAGAATAATCTATAGTTCGATAATAATTTGTATGTGTTAAATAATTTTTTTGTCTTAAATTACAAACATATTGACATTCTATTAGTATTATAACACTTAGTTAACTTTTTATCTTATCTAGGAATTTTTGCTCAAATTTTTGAATCCGCCTCTGCCTTAGGGCCCTTGATCGGAATTGATGGGACGGTCCCTTGCTTGCTTCCGGAGAGTAAATTAGTTTATTGTCCTCCACGTGATCATACGCAGTTTGTAACTGACTTTTTTGACAATAAATTTATATTTATGTATTTATTTAATCTTATAATACATGTTAAATGTATTAATTCGCATAAATGCAAAAATACATGTAATGTTGCATATACCAAAAATAAGAACTAGACCCAATCGTGTAAGATCTATACCAAGACCAAGATCCTAGATTAACATTACTAGAGCAAGACCAAGACTTAGAGTACCGTAATCTTGGTCTTGCTGTGCCGATCACTAGAAGTGGACAAGCTGCAAAACGACAGTAAACAGGAATAGCGACACTCCTGTTTAGACATTTTTAAGGTTTCGATATTCAATGAATTACATGATAGATATCTTGCAGCATAATGAACGTCATTATTAGCGAATTTTGTCGATTATCGGTTTTACACAATAGCGGGAAGATAAATACTTTATTGAAATAACATCTTAGCGCAGACTTTTTTCTTTAAAAGTACAATGAGGTTTCAAACAATTATATCTTAGAAACATGACACTCAAATATTGCACAGGGTATTTGAAAAACAATTTCAATTTTAAGGAACCCTAATATCATATTTCCTGTTAATTGCAAGTTTATTGAAACATTTACTGAGACTAATATTTAACGTAATGGATTTTTTTACTGTGTATAAAACTCAAGTAGCATCCGCAAGAAGACATTCGTTTAATAAATTATTAACAGTAAAATATTACCTTCGAATACCATTCGGAAGTCTGTCCACATTCCATGGTGCCTAGAAACGTAAATTTCATTGGAGCAATGATATTTATTACTCAAGTGAGTCCTAAGGAATGAACGTGTTTTGTCTTGGGTTTGTTGGCCAATGCCATTGCCATGGCCGCCTCTCGCTTCGCCACCAGCAAAATACGCCTTTCCTGCTTCCTCCTCATTCCTACACACACATCCGGCACTTTCTCAACCCTCCCCCTCCCCCACCGTCCATTCACGCGTTCGAAAATGTTGAAATGAATAGAAGTAATCCTTCCAGTTTTTATGTACACCCCACCTTTCTACGACGTTCCGTATTGTCTAATGTCCCGCTAATAATTTAGAACATTATCTTAAATACAGCCACTTAAGAAGAGTAGAAACTTTCTGAACTGGATATTTAACACCTAACTAACTTGGATGTTTAACGATAAATAGTAAGATAGTTGTTGATTAAATGGACATTATCGGGAATTAGTTTTTCTTTTCTTTGACTTTTGAATAAAGTCGATTGCCACAATGCCCTTGATTTTTCAGGCCTTTGTATGTTTGAATAATATTTACCCGATCTGTTCAAGGGTTATTGAATTCAAAATGAGTTTGTTTTAAATTAATTACAAATATAAATTTCTTTTACCTCTAGGTAAAATAAGTGACTTCGATTCAACTCTTAAGCTCTTTTTATTTATTTTGATGATATTCTGCTATGCTCCGCTCATTGATCAAGTTTCATTTTTACTACGAATAGTGACGACGATTCACGATTCACGATCAGGTGAATGATAATGATTCACGATCAGGTTAAGGAAAAAAAAATATCTAGGAAGATACAATAAGTAACATTTTCTTAACCCAAATTTCTTTTTTTTTTAACCTTGAACTTATTTTTTCTATTGTATTATTTTTTTATGCGAACAAATATTATTTACGCATTGACTTACTGTAAGCTCATTTGAAAGTAAATTTTGGAGATTGGGATGTGTTTCGTCACCAAATTCATTGGTAACCTCTTCGATCTCTCACGTATCCTATTCTCAAGATTACTAATTTTCTCATTTCCACTCCTTTCCGAAGGTTCATAATTAAGTCACAGTTAAATAATTCTCTAAGGTAAAGGGTCATGTCCTTTCTCCACCGAATATTGGGTTTTCTTTCCATTTCGAAAGGAACGCATATTGTTTTCAAAGATAAATTTTATGACATCCTACTCAATATTAATGGTTGTTTGTTGTAGAGAGGAACAACCTGGAATTACACGATTATTTATTTAAAAAAGAGAATGCCTCATTATTCATGTCGACAAAAGTAAATGTCCTATCGACCTTGTGGAGTAGATGGTAGGATTTGCTAACCTATAGTATTTGGGTTCGAATTCTGCGTAAGGAATTATTTAAATAAATATTCATGGAAAAGATGTACCTGAAATAATCCAAAATGAGCATGCAGTTATTGTACAAGCCAATTTTTCTTACGACAGTTAGAAATTCAAGGTTTCACGCTGCGAGAAAGAATGTGATGACAGCAAAAAAGCTTAATTAAATTTTTCTAAAAGAAATAAATGGCAATAAATTTATTCTTATAGTAGATATTGGTAACGATAAAGATTTTTTTTTTTGGCCAACGGCAATTGACTGTCTTACCTGTTATTTTAGTATTACAAGGTTCATTTACAATGTTCAATTATTCGCTGCATTTTCTGCTCCATGCGTCGTCTACCCGCTTGAGCTCACTCCAGCGTTCTTATCCCAGCCTTGGGGAAGTAGACGCAGATCTACTATCTAATCTCGTAGTCTTCTTGCCTTCCGTTTATGTCTTGTCACTTAACAGAATCGGTTGAGATCTGCTCCGCTTCTTCACGGCGCAAAGCCATTATCACTCTCGTTAGGTTAGGTTAGGTTAGGTTAGGCTTCATGTTAAAAGTGTTCATGTCAAAACCTGTTATCACTTTCTCCGGTGCCGATGAATTCCTATTCCCACGCACCACAAGATTTTAAATTATTTGACCTGAAATTAGTGTGAGGTTTTATGGTGGCAGCGGTTTAAGTATATTTTCACAAGTGTCGAATTGACATAGTTAAAGTACGAATGAAAATAGGGATTCAATTACGTTAAGGTTTTTATATGTACGCGGTATTTTAAAAAAAGCAATGGATATTGCTGTTTTACCGGAAACGGTAGTCATATCATGTAACGGAGGATGATGCTATTTACGTCTAAGAAAGAGTCAAACGCAAATCAAAATTAATGATCAACTTTTAAATTCACGTAATTATTAATTTCATCCCAAATGAAAAAAAAAAATTCACGCAAATTATTAGTAAATAAATAAATAAAAACTCTTTTTGGGGAATATTTCCAACTTTCCTGAAGTTCATTTATGTAGCTAGAAAATAAGTAGAGTTCAAAAGGAAATGTAGAACCATGATTTTTGTGATGCATTCAAAATATACTATGGTGAACATCAATGGTAGTAGTAAGAAGATGAGAGAAAGGAAAATAACAGTAGATTCTCGATTCGGTGGTCGTAAGTTATCGTCCACCAGAATTAAGAAAATCTGTTCCAAAATAACAAATATGTTATCATATATAACGGTTAATTTATCTGGAAACCAGTAGGGTACGATTCTGCAGCTGATTTCCATGAATATGCAGAAAGTTACTATTGTAATACAGATATACTTTTTTAATTGATTTCAATAAGTCCCCAAATTAAGCAAACTAAAACACTTTAAACTGTGAAGATACTAAAATCCATCTTTGTAAATATTCAATAAATGAAAAAGTGTGTTTTTTGTTAGCCAGTAGGATGTTAGTTTTTCGTTTTCTAAGCTAAATTACAAATTACACTGAATTACAGATTTTAGTTTGAGAAAAAATGTACATTCGTCACCATATCCAATAATCGAAAGTGTCAAAATCTAGAATCTTCTGTATTGTGAAGGTGAGCGTTAAAAACGAGAAGTTGGAATTTCTTTTATAGCTGTCGTGGATGGTTGTGGATGGCAAGAGAGCGCGAGGGTGAAGCAGAGCAGCCGGTTGGGGTTAATGGCCTGTTGGCGCGTTGCAGTCTCCCTAGGTGGGTGGGGTCGTAGCGTTTCACTCTGTCCAAGGTGCTGTCGAACGGACTTTCAGTCACATTTGAAGACCAAATGTCATAGTGCGGAAGATGATTTTTGTATGTCCACGGCACATTATCTCCTCATCCATTGCAGATTTCTCTTCTTAGAGACCTTAATTGCTGGTTTTTGTGGTTGTGTCAGATCCGAAAACGGACTGAAATGATAATCACCGTGAATGACTCGAAGCACAAAGAATGTATCACCTCGCCGTTAAAATAATGAGACGTTGACAGTAGTTTTAAACTTTTAAAATTCACAAAATATTAAACTTAATTAAATATTTCACTTTTCACAATATTAACACTTTTCATTGAATTCGTGCTACGTTCAGAAATGTCAAGTTTCTTTTTTTTAAATCTTAGTTAAATTTCACTACAACGTCTTAGGAATAAAAAGCAAACAATGTATTAATATTAATTCCTATTTTACACATAAATTCTAATTTTAATTACTGTACAGAAAAGTAACAGAGAAAGACATTAACCCCATAACCTTCACCATACACATAAATATTTGTCCAAAATATATTTTTACCATACATTTTTTAACATACGTAATATATGTGTCATCAATACCAGGATGTATTCAATACAAGAAATAACCAAAAGTAATTCAAGAGAATATTGTATTTAAGTAAAATATTTACTGGAAGAGAAAAGAAATAACTTCCAAAATAAACATTAATCGAAAGAGAAACTCAAACATTCAAAATAAAATGTACAAATTAAATAATATATATATTAAGTCTTCTCCAATGTCGCTTTCTAATAATAAGAATAAAATGATGAACTGTTTTAGAAAATGCAATAAAAAACGTAACTACAAGACAAGAATATAAATATCTACTACTCTTGGGTATGTACTTTCTGATATCTAGTATGTGTTGTGTAGTGCTGCTGATGATGGGCGTGTAACCGAAACGGCCCTATGCAGAAAAAAAGAGCATTGACAGCTAACATTACTCAATGATCGGAGGGCGATAAATGCTCAGTACACGACGGCCAGTTTTCTTTTATTGTTCTTCCCTTCGTTGAGAATCCAGAAGTCTTGAATCTTTTGCGAAGGGTACAAGACTCTTCGTTGACACTTATTAGTATTCATGTGGTTGCATGAAATAATGTTTAAGTGTCTCCTTCTGAAGCGCTGTGTGGTCACAGAGCAGCAGATGCGACGAAGTTTCATCATCTCTTTGGCATCTCCTGCGCAAGAAATTGTTTGCTAAGTCAATTTTGTAGATATGTCCTCTTAATTGGCAGTGTCTAGTCATTAATCTAACCATCTCACGGTTAAGCAGTTCTTGTACCCTACTTCTTATCAAGTATTTCAACATTGATAGACAGACAACGATACGAGATATACGTAAAACAAAGTTATCCGTAGGCAATGATGGCTCTGTGACAATTGTTAGTCGTTTGCGGTAGATGCAGGTCGAGAAGAGAAACAGATGTCCCGTGACATCGACGCGTCGCAACAGTGTTCTTCTTCCTCCTCCTCCTCCTTATTCTTCTTCACTTGAAGGGAACGTGACGTGGAAGAGGAGGAGAGGACATCGTTGTACTAATGGTATGTCTCCCTCTTTCCCTCACATCACAAGATCTCTTCGACAAGAGCTACTTCCAATCCCGCGCCGTTCATTTCGTCACGTTCTTGTACTACATTAAAAAAATAATTCATACGACGCAGAGCGCGGACACTGTTCTTTTAGGGGAGGACCACTGTGAGCTATCTATCTATTATTATTTCAGATTTTAATCTGTTTTTTTTTGTTTAAAAAAAATTTGTATTGTTTTTTTTTTTGTATTTCATTGTAATTGTAATTTGTTTCAATATTCTGTTATTTCTTTTTCTTCCTGACGCACACCACAAAAGAAAAGAAAATCTCCCAGTGTATCGTTCTGCTATCTGATCACATAGATAACGGATATTCTCTGATCACAAACACGGTTCAATAGCCGTCTTGTATGATGCAGAAGTATACTGAGACAATGAAAGGTGTATTCTTTACTCAGAATTACTGAGCAAAGTTAGGTAGAAACAAAGCCAAAAAATATTAACTTTATATCCGAGGAATTTGTTCTAATGATTTTGAGTAAATTTTTTCAAATATTGTTAACATTAGTATTTTGGGCAAAAGAAAAGAAAATGCTGCGATATTATGTTCGATATTTTAGTATTGGGTATAAAAAAATTATGTAAAATGTCCACGTAATTTTAACTCAAAGAAAAGGCGCTATAGTAACTTTATATTAAAATTAAAGTAATTAACTGAGTAGTTATAACTGGAAACATATTTAATAAAGATTTCAATTAAATTAAGCTATGACGTAGCAACACGCGTGCATTAGAACTGATACACTTTTTCTGGGACAGTCTTCTTCTTAACTTGAATGGTGCACGGCCAGTTTTCTTCTCGAGCAACTTCCGCCGAAAATGTTACCTAGAATCATCCAGTATTTTATCTCACTGCTCAGGTAATTCATCTTCTTTCTCTCAGTGCAAACATTCATAGTTGGGTTTCTGTTTGTGTGGGAATTAGCAAAGTTAGCCAACGTGAAAAATAATCGGTTTGCCCCTATGTCGTATATTTCTTAAAGGAAAAAGCTTAAAGTTTCCTTGAGTACATATTTAGTGATTTATGGTGAATTAGCAACAACATCCTAGTAAAAAGTAGACGTGGAATTTCCCGTTTCATTATTCAGATACCATTTTCCAATAATTTTTTTCTTTGCGTAATTTTATTCCATGTTTCTAAAATTTTCTTAAGAATTCCTCTGTCTACTGTTGTTTTAATTGCTTGATGCGTTTTAGACGGAATTCCACGAAAACGTAAGTCTTACGCCATGTACAGTAAATAAGTTATGATGTCTTTGAGTGTATTAATAATAATAAAAATGTGTTGAAATGGTCGAACATTCCTTACAGAATGGAATCGTGTTACTGGCACCAATTTCTTAATATGGTGGGTTCAACTCAAAGTCACTATACCGGCACGGTTGCAGTACAGCTGCTGATTCATTAGGTGAGATGTAGAGACGCAAATTAGTTGTTAATAATGGAATGTCAGTGTGGATTATTATAATTTTATTTATAGTCAACAATATTTTGAAAGCATAAATTTATTTTGATATAAGTACTGAGGAATTTGTGCCCATCCACACGCTTTCTTTTGGTTCACAATCCAGAGTTCTCTGGATCGAAACTACTTTCTTCTAAAATATTTTGCTTGGGGTTAACCTGGTTACCGTGTTCAAGAAAGGCCAAAGTACAGAAATGAAGTGGCTAATTTATGAAAATACTCATTTTAGCCACAAAATTTACCTTAAGAAATCTGCAAAAACTTAGCTAGTTTGGTGTAGTCCCTCAAAATTATGAGACTATTTGTTTTATCTCTGTGGTTCTTATGAATACATCTTAGATAGCTTCATTTTCAATTCTAATTCAATTAGTTTTTTCGTGATGTTTGTGTTCGTATCTCTTAATTTACTACTTTAATTCATTTTCTAGATTTAGTCATATAAGAGTAATTGGAATTCTTAGCCAAACCTACTTATGGGACGTTCTCATCTACAATCTTATTATTATAATAGAATAGATCTTAATGCATAAATATACTCTAGACGAGCAGGAAAGTGGGAATAAAATCTTAATAAAAAACATAGTAATAATTTGTATAACAAAAAAGATATAATAATCCCAAATATTTAGCAAATATCAAAAAGTGTGCGAGAAATGTATCCAATATGTTTTTTGGTTTCAAAATATAAAATAAGGGAACCCAGGATTAAGAAGAAAAACCCAGATTTCTTTGATTATTTTTTAAGACATTCATTTTCTCTTCTGATAAGCAATTCAAATAAGCAATGCGCAGTTGAATAAAAAAATATACCTAAAATACTGAATATTTTGGGTTATAAGTTTGATCTATTTATCGATGTCCATTAATAAGTACAAGTTAGAGAAAACAAGGACTAGAAACCTGAAACGCGTCGAAGCTTTTAGAGAACCCCTCATATTCCTTAGGTCATCTCGTTTGATTTCCTATAATAATAATAATAATTATTATTATTATTTGTCATTTGTTATTGTATCTCGATTCCTTTTTTGCAAATGAATAATATTATTTGTTATTCCATTTTGTTGACGAATAATAAAAGAATACCTATTTCTCAAAAGACCACTTTAGTGGTATGGACACAATTGTAATTTAATTCTATTCGGATATTATGAGGTGAAGCGAATATCAACCGTAGATTGATAATTTTTACGAGTATTTTTTTGTTTTGATTATGAGGAAATAAACCTTTGTTAGTTGACGGGTTGGAAGAGAGACGGAGGGTATGAGAATGAAGCAGGGATTCCCTTAGACAGTTGACTTTCACTTAGTGGTGTGATCGGAAGAGACACAGAAATCTCTGTTTGACGTCTACAGTGGATCTCTGATACTTCACATCGCATTTTTTACTCTTGCACCTAATTACTACAAAACTGTTTGTCCCTATATTTGAAGCAATTTTTTTATTTATTTGTTAACAAGAGAATAAATGTATAAAGCCATAATTTTGACATAGTTTGTTTCTTTTTTTGCACTTTATTGATGGCTAAATACTTTTATGACTGATATTACATTTTTTTCTATGAAAATTACAAATAAAACGTTCAAACGTAAATTCGAACATATTCTTCTCCAATAAAAATGAAAAAAACAACAACATCATTTGTAGTGTTTACGAACGTGTAGTCTTTCGCGCCTTTCTGACAACGTTTAGACATCTAACGTTAAACCTTTATTCTACTACGATAGATTGATTTGCAATAATAAATCTACTCTTTTTAAATACAGTAATAGCAAAGCAAGTGGACTGAATCTAGCAAATGAAATTAATCCAATATATTAGAACGTAAATAAATAAATAAATGAATAGTTGAACGTTCTGCTCCACTTTCATTGTGATCCGATAACTATAGTTACCTTTTCCGCCTTCCTTTGGTCTCATGTGAGATCACGCACTGAAACGTCTCCTTATTGATTACTAAATTTCTTTTGGTAATTATACGTTTCAAGGATGTTTTGAGAGAGTTTCAAGCTCGGTCGAACAAATTGATAAATTCTTAATCATATCAATTCTGGCTTCCTAAATAAAGTAGATACGAAAGTTGTTTAGGTTTTTTATCTGATCCTTTCACGTCGAGCGAATACAGAAGTCACTACTGTAAGCTACGTTTTTACTGCACACTGTAAAATCCTAATGTTTAAAAATGTTACGTGTTTTGCCGCATAAAATGTAATGAGAACCAGTGGTATGGCCAAATAACATTTCTTTTACCGCTTTTGTGCTTTTTGATATTTACTTAAAATTTTAACTCTCTGAATTAATCTTTGATTAATTGATTTTTTGAAGTTGATTAATCTTTAACAAAAAAATCCAGATTTTTTACTTCAACCTAAGGTTTAAAAAAATTAAAAAGAAATAACTTATTTTCCTTTGGTGGTGTGGAGAGGAGGTACAATGGTCCTACAGGAAAGTCAAATTTTTGGGTCAACGTAACATTTTTATCCCGGATATACAATAATCCAAAAGTTAGTGTTCTTCACCATTAACCGGGTGTACACTCTATTTGCAAAAAATATGGTATAACCTCTAGATATCTTTTACAATATATTCAGTAAGTTTCCTTAGCGATCCCTCGAGTAGTTCAAATAGGTCTCCAATTATTATAATTCATATGTACATGTACACAATGTTGATACTTGTCAGACGGAACAGAAGTAAAAAAATGCTTAGGCCTAGTAATGAAACAAACCTATAATTTGCTTTTGTTCTCTTCTTGGTCAACAATGGACCGCCATTAAGAGTGTCATGGAGACAGTTCTATGCGCTTTGGGAAGTATGAGCGACGTAGCGACTTTTTAAAAATCTCCTGAATTTTTTTTTAATGAAACAATTAACTGCTACGTATTAACTCGCCCAATAGAATTTGAATCCTAAGAAGATAGGATTTGAATAAAAACATCTTAAATTTGTACGGACATTTACGAATAATAAATCTGGTGTAATGTATGTAATGGAATGTACATTAACAATATTTTACGAGTCACAAATTTAATATAGAAAAGAACAATTTAATATAGAAAAGAACAATTTAATATTGAAAAAATTTGCCTTGTCTTTACGTATAAGGAAGTAGGTTATTCAACAATCGCAAAACTAGAGAACTTAAGTCTGAAGACCATTTCTCAAATACACCATTGCAATTTAAGCGGAATAAATAATGATTTAGATTTTTTAATACACCATAATCAAGGAATTAATTTTATAATTACTATTTTTAATAAAAACAGAATAGATAACATTATTGAAAATTATATTCCACTCAAAATACCTTACTTGCGCGACTCTTACGATGAATTTGGGAAATCAGCAGCGTATTGGATATGACAATCTTGAATTGAATGAAATTTACAACCGCTGTTGTAAACAATAGAAGAATAAGGTTTCATACCGTCTTTTTACCTCACCTGGAATCGAACTCGAGGTTTTCTCGAGAAAATCGAGCACTTATCATTATGGAAATTATTCAAAAACTAGGTATTCCACAACGTGCCCAAGAGATTCATGGAGGGTAGAGCTCCATAATTTCTAAACCTCGACACTAGGAGGAGGAGATGTAGTCAGCATCTCGCCCCGGCCGGTTTCACCCCAGGATAGACTCGGTACTCATTTTACAGCAGACTGAGTAGCCCTGGGAGTCAGTCTGGATGTAGGGATGTGATGGGGAAAAAACCCGGCCAGCAACTCAGCGCTGAGCAACCCACTGAACTAACTCCCAAGGAAATGATGTAGATCGTTTATCTCAGAATCACTGAACAGTAAAAACTGGTGTAGTGCGATGTGTAGTTACCTTCCGGCAAAAAAAAAAAACCAAACAAAACATGAGTAAAGCATTGCAACGAGATAATAAAAGGGAATAGAACATGACGCTGTGGCACGTCACAACATACGAAAGGATGCGAAGCAGAGAATGAGTGGCGATGTTACACGCGACGTCAAGCGAATCCGCACTTGAATGAGAGAGCGAGAAACGAGGTGCAATGACGAGTTCCATTCCTTTGATCTATTCCTCAGTTTGAGAACATTTTAATAATATATTGGTCGATTCGTAATTGAATTTAGAGAAAGTTAGGGGAGGAATGTGGGACGGAAGGTCGGTGACTCCTGCAAAGAGGAAGAGAGGAGGATGGCGAAGGAGGAAAATATTCGTTTGTTTTGCCGGAAGGAACACAAAAAGGGAAGAGAGCAAAGTGGCAATCAACGCACGAAAGCTACACGAATGTCGCGCAAAAAAAAAGATGTGATCCATGAAAATGTGTTTAAGTTCAAGGTATACACGTGGTTGGGACACGGAGACAAGCTGCTCAATTATTTAACTTATTATGCATTCGAAATGAGGGAGAGTTGTCTCATAAGTCATTCAGAAATAACGAGAGAATAAATCGAAAGGAAATATTTGAGGTTATGGAGACAAAGTTTGTGTAGAAAGAGTTGCTCATAAATAATTAAATTTTATCTATTACTCTTTTTTAATAAATGTATTCAATAGGTCCCTTTCAGGATTGAAAACTCTTCCTTCTCGTTACTAGGCACAGATTTGTCAGTTCTATAATTTTCTTAGTTCCTACGAGAAAAAAACCCAACCTAACACATTCAACAGTATTGTTTATTATAAATGGAAATCAATCTTTTATTTTTACATTTAGTCAATTTAATTGACACGTATTAAACGTCAATGTCGATGAAATTTTTGGTCTATTCTGATGAGGCATTCGCGTAGTTTAAAGTAATCCCTTCATTGTAGTTGAAAGAAAAAAACAACAACGCAACGTTTTAACTTTTGACGTCACAGGCGATCGTCAGACGTTCCATACAATGACGTAACAATGAAAATGACAGAGTAAATAACATAAATTTAAACTAGAGTCCAACAGCTATTTTCTTGTATAGAACGTTGTGTCGTAATTTGTATTTTTTTACAAATACAATGTTTGTTATATGTGCTGGATCGTTTTCTTTCTACTATCATTGACTAGTTTTAACAAGCATCATCATGCTAAATATTTTCTACGTGATTTTACGTAAGCTATTAATGCAAATAATTTGTAAATTTGTTTAATTTATTTTTCGTTGTATTGAATTTTCTTAAGGTCTCAGAGAATGATTCGTTATTTTATTCACGAATATATCAAATTTTTTGTTCAATGCTCTATTTATGAACCCAAAAGGCACAATAAATAAACTTTCTTATTGTCAAATAAGCATTTGCAAGCTGCGTATGACCACGTGGGGGGTAATATCCTAACTTACTCTCCGGAAACAAGCAAGGGACCATCCCATCTATTCCGATCAAGGGCCCAAGGGCAGTGACTGATTTAATACTAAAAAATAAATAAAAAATCAATTTATTATTCCAAAATGAATTGTAGACATAATGAGCAGTCAAAATTCGAGATTAATAATAAAAAAGTATTAAATGACATTCCCGTTTATGAAAATTCCACCTCTACTCAGAGGAAAACCGAGAAAAAAACCCGGGCCAGGATGGGAATAATTGTTGGATTCCATTGAATTACTGACGTTGAGTAAAAAAAAATTATAAAATCCATAAAAACATATTCCATTTTTGTAACTTCTCTTCCATTATTATTACGATAATCTGTATCTTCTTCGACGTTAAACGACACACGATCACACTCTCATAAATGCGATACATATTTCACGTTTATCTGGAATGGAGATGAAATATGATTGGAAATCACTCCCAAAACATTTAGTAGAAATGGAGCAAACACACGATCACGGATGGACAATTGAGTCTTTATCCTGTAGATCGGCTAAATGACATACACAGTGCATATCTGGTATTTCAGCTTTAAAGTGAGGAAACGTAATGAAAAACTGTATTACGACATTAAAATGTTGAACCGTGATTAACCTTGAACCGTGAAATTCCTACAATTCCAAACATTTTTTAAAAAGATAAGTTGTACGATTACAACATCTTCCCAGTATAGAAAATAATTTTTGTAATGGTTCCTCATTTTTGGCAATTAACAAAAAATGATGAGAAGAGAAAAAGATATATCGAAAGTTACCTTTTAACAAAAAGGTATAGTGATTTTCACTGACCAGATTTTGTGATTCATCTTTTGCTTTGAGTGAATATTCAATATATCATTGAAATGTAAGTCAAATTGTCTTTATGATAATTACGAAGAATAAACTTAATGGAGATTTTGAGACTATCAAAGCTGGATACATGAGTAGTATAAGTTTTTGGTGCATTGAGCTGAAATCAATTTAATGTAAATCAGTGAATTAATTAAATTGAAGAAAGACCCAAAGAGACAATTATGTTTTGAAATTTTACCTCAATAAGGATAACAAGGATTCATTTAATTTTGTAACTCTGTAAAAGTAGGTTCTCCTTCGAGATGATAGCATATCACGTGCTAAGAATAATGTTAACATCACCGGTGCCTTGAACAACAAACTTCATAACTTAAAATATATTCATTGAAAAATGATATAACTGATCCAGTTTTATTTATTACATCTTTAGTTTTTTAAAAATTCAAATTCATTATGGAACAACAAATGAATCCCATGTATAATAGAGAATGCTTAAACTATTCGCTCGGTTTCTTTGATGGACATAAAGGATGCAGTTTATAATATTGTGTTTCCTTTCACAAAGACTATATATACGAATTAGTTATTTACTATATACTATATACGAATTAGTAATTTTTTGCTAGAATTCAAATAAAAATATAATTTTTGATGGTAATGTGTTATCATGAAGTAATATTTGTACCACCCTTGTTAATTAAATGATGTGGAATTCGCGTGTGGTAATTAATTTGCGTGCGAGTAAAACCAAACAACTTTCAAGTTCTCCTCATCTTGAGGCATCGGAGTTCATCTCCTGACGCTGTCAGAGTTAAGATTTGCATGAGTAAACGAGTTCGAGAAGATTTTCTCGTCAAGATTTCGTTTTTTCTCTCTTCATCATCTTGTCGAACTGTCGAAATCAATTACCACCTATCATTATACGTGTTCTCATCATGAGCAAATGTGACAGCCATACACAAAAGTACATTCAATAACAATTTTTTTCATTGGTCTGTAACGTAAACAAGAATGGAAATGTTGCTTGTACCAGAAGTTTATAATCAAAATAATAACAACAACAGAAATACTTCAAAATAGTAATTAATTGACCGAAGTAGTAAGACCATGTTCCTCACAGACATTGCAGAGCCAAATACAAATAACTTAGAGAAAATAACTGAGAAAATTTCTCTCTCTCAGGAAGTTCTGGAAGATGGAACAAGTCCATATAGTCCCAATAGTAAGTTCTGCAACAGAAGTATTTCAAAAAACAATACATTCCAGTTTAGAAACATTAAATTTACCAAAGAACATTTACGTATCTCTTCCGAAGGCTGCATCACTATTGCAACATCCCATGTAGTTAGAAAGTTTTTATCTTTAGAAAATTGAAAAGAAAATGGACATTTAATCTCTAGACCCGTGCTATTTTATAAATCAGCATTTACCGAAAAAAAAATTCGCTACAAAATACTAGAAGTAATAATGTGACTGGAATATGGAGTGTGGAGTGTGTTTATGTAACTCCTATATTCCAGTCACTGGAGTCATTCATCACAGTCTGCATCTGATTAATCGACTTCAACTCCAAAAAAAACATATTTATAACATTCTAAGAAGCAGCCTTCTTTAACTTCTGTAGAAGAGTCAGAAGGTTTTTAAATTGTGATATTACTTGAGGTGAGGATAATTGCTACATTCCGCACCCCACTTCAATCGAACTACAAGTAGCAACAGATGCACGAGTAGTAATCAGTAACAATTGATAAAAAGAATAATAATCCAATTTTTACCAACTTTGATGATATTACGAGCTCCACAAAGAGAATTTACAATTGTTTTCATGATCCTGTAAAATGATAAAAATTACCATTTAGTATTTCAGACACAAGAAAGGTAAAACTGAAAATGTTTTCAGAATTTTCTTTATAACAGCGCTCTAAGAAGAGGGGAAAATTATTACTTCTTTAATCCGAGTTATAATTTTCTAAAAATATTATTTACAAGTTTTTGTGTTTTCTGTATTGTTTATTCATATTCTGTAATTTTTATGGGAAATTTTTGTGCAATTATTTCGTAAAACTGATACAATTATTGCAAAAGTATACTTTTATATTAACAACAACAATAAAAATATTTCAAATATAATAATAATAATAAATAACTGGTACAGACAACCATTGAGTTTTTAAGATAGGCGATGTTCTGTAACACCAATCATTTTAAAAAAACAGCAAAAGTATTTTTAACATTGTTAAATGTTAATTTCGACCTTTAAACAATAATAATTGAACAGTTCATTTAAAATCCTTTCAAGTAAAATATCCTTTAATAACATAAAGTTACTGTTTTTTCAATACATAAGAATTAATACTGATGCACATTTCTTGATTTCTCGACTTCTAAAGACTAGAAATCAAGTTTTAGGACTACGGTAGAACAGTTTTCTTTTGCAGAACGACAAATTTATTGCGGTTTCTTCCGGACTACAATACATAAATACCTGGATTACTAACAAATGTTCACCACAATATTTTTTTCTTCGGATTTTCTTTAGTTTCAATTGAATTTTATATTCCCCTGGTTTTTTTCATACCGATGTATCCCTGATTGCTTTGATTCCGACATACTTATTCCATGTTACTTTTACCTGTCACTCACATTCTCTTGTCGTCTCCTGACTATTCCTCAGACCTCCACCCAATCCTTGCTGACGAACATAAAAACATGTCGAGATTGTATCGTGGGGTTCAATGAAGCTGTTAAGGTTAAATTGCCATTTTTCTGGCATCGTATTTTTTTCCGTCCCATCCGAAATACCAGAGGCATTTTTTTTGACGAGCAAATGTATCTCGAAACACTTTCACCTTAAACCCATATTGGAAAGCGAGAGAAGACAAATCCTAAATTAGCAGAGAGAGAGAGTTTAAATGAGTCATTTGTTTCTGTCTTTCTTAGCAATGAGACCGTCACCAAGGCAACAAGCGTTATACGTCTCGTCGTGTCTCGTTCCATTGGAATCGTTCCTTTCGGTTGGGAATCTTCATCAAAAGACTGTCATTATCTGCAGGGAAGGCACACACGTTTCGTGTGAATGAACTTCATTGCACGTGAGACTTTCGGTTGGTATTTACTCCAATCAAATGCACCTTTTTCTAGAGGTTTCTGTTTGGTAATTTTTCTTCCCATCGCTCGGGGAACGTACAATTACGATTCGTAAGACTAACGATGAATGGAATAATGAAATAGTAAATTTACGCATTTGCATCAGCTTATTTCCGCTTCTTTTTCCCGCATCACCGAATCGCACATTAGTATGCGTGTGCTACGTGAACTCTCTCAGAATCTCGATTGTCTGGACAATGTCGTACTGACACGAGTCAGATCGAAAATGGTGTCGCAGAGTCATGAGATGGAGATAATTTATTAAGACGGAAATGAACCAGGAGGAAGAATTCAGACATACTTGTAGACGCACGTATTCCACTTTAAGATTCAACAATATTGTGATTTGGTGCATGATAGAAGAAAATGAGATCGTAAAAACATACAACATAAGGAAAGAATAAAAATAAAATAAAAAGTATGATTTTCCTTCGGGTAGAGGCGGATTTTTAATCTCTAGACTCTTGAATCTGTAACCAATCTCACATTTAGTGTTATTTTAATAGTAACGATTTATAAACAATATTTTCCAAATAATCTATGCTTTACAATAATACATATATGTGTGAAATAATTTTTTGTTTTATTAAATATAAATTCGTTGATATTCTGTTAATATTATAACACTTATCGATCTAATGTTAAATTCCCCTCGTTGCCTTAGGGCAAATGATGGGATCGTTTCTTACTCGCTTCCGGAGTGTAAACTAGTTTCTTCTCCTGCCCGTGGTCTTACGCAGTTTGTTGCTGCTTTAATGACAGAGAAATTTGTTATTATTTATTACCATGAAAGAAAGAAGAAAATTTTTAAAAATCATCAATTACTGTCATTTTAGGATATAACCCTAGTGAAGGGTTTTCAATTGCCAATTGTTTATGTTGTGTCTTTGTACCTCATGTACGTAGCACTAAGAAACGTCGTAGGATTGTAAAAATTTTCGTATGACCACGTTGTTTCTTATGGGTTGATCTTTTTCTTCTTTTTTCGGAATATGATTCCACCACCCATGTTTTCAGACTCAAATATCATTTCCCTTCGTATGTCGTACTGAGGGCAGTATCCAAATCTTGTTGATTCACGTGCTAAAAATACAGCATAACTTAAATGTAAAGAGTTGATTTACAACTTTATACGACGACTGAAGTAGCTCACGTTTTCATAATATCTAACAGTTGGCGCCTTCGGTTAAAAAAAAAAAATCATTTGTGGATAAATGAAAGTTTGGTAAACGCACACTAAAAGAATTACTAGACGATTCACTACCACATTTGATTAATATATCAAGAGACATAAGTTCATTTTACAATGCAATTTTACCTGTGAGGGGGAAAATATTGGGAAATTTGAGCCTGTCCACAAGTATGTGAGCGATATTAATTTTCGTGAAAAGGCCAATCAAAAACGATTTGTATTAAAAATCCATTCCACATAACACCGTTTTTAAATAGCATACAAAATATTCTAATATTAATGTTCATTTACTCACAGAATTGAATAATACATATTATTACATTTTTCTGCATTTATTTCTCTTTTTCACACCTTTATTCCACAAAACATTTCCAGTTATTTTGTTATTATATTATTAATATTATTATTTTCAACCCCTCAAATGAACTGAATCGCTACGTATAATATGAATGGAAATATTTCATTAATTTTATTCGTTGAAAATTCGTCTTGTAATTTTGGATATTTTACGTTATTATGATAATAATTTTAACTGATTTCATTATAAACTTTACGTGGGAGATTTGATCTATATCTACAGCACTGCAACGCGAAGCTAACTACACCACTCGAAATTCCAAAATAATGTTTCAGCATGCGCTAAAAAACTTCAAAATCTCAAGAATTGTTATTGGACGAATGATCGTAAACGATTAAAATTAAAAACCTTAAGATAAAAAAGTAAGTAAATAAAAATATAAAAATAATTAATTGGAAAAACATTTCACTTCTTCTTAGTAAATGAGCAATCTATTTTTGAAAAATGTTCTCTGCATCATAAATAAATCTAAATAAATAGAATAATCCAAGGTTTCAAATTACTACCCATTTTATAAATCCCGCGATCAATATTATATTGGTTACATTCGCATCATGTCTGTCTTTAAGAGCACAGACTAATCCAGACTCTGTAATATTTTCTTCCTGATTTTCAGATGATGCACATCAGAGAATCTTAACATATGACAATACATCCAAAGTCGATTTCAATGATTTCTACAGAACAAATCGTTCAAATTTATTAACGTACATGATCTTAAAATGTAAAAGGTTTAGGTATCTTACATTATTATACATATTATGAGTTTTACTACGCCATAGCTTTGTGAAATTCATGAAATGAATGTGACAGTCAACTGCATAATATTCACCAAGGTCAGTATTGCAATTTAGAGTCTACAGAGTTATATTTACAAGTATTTAGAACCTGGGGATTTTTCAACGCAAAATTCATTTAATTCGGTGTTATCTTTTGTGTTGGTCTCGCTCGTCTCGTTTCTAGAGAAACCATCACATAAAAGGGAATATCGCTTCCTTATAATCCAAATGTTTTTTAACTTTAGAAAATAACTACAGACGCTACATCTTTTTAATTTTAAAACGTATGTCGTAGTAACACGATTAAAAAAATTCACTCAGCTGTACACGATGAAGGAAGCAAGTTGTTTTCAGCAACAAAAAGAAAAACATCTCTGATCTTGGAACAATATTTATTGAATATGAATTTACTGCTTGTTTCTGTGGATGACATGATTCAACTCGATATTATCTACAAGATGCCTCGAACCTAAGAAAATGGCGAAAAATAACTTCCCGATTTACGAAGAGAGCAGACTCGGAACTTTGAGAGACACATGATATCATGAAATAGTTTTATCTAGTCTCAAGCATGTATTGAATAAAAAATATGATTCAAATTTGTTATTACAATTTTATATCTAGCAATGACATATCTATATCCATAATTTTATATCTATTAAATTTTTTTTTACAAAGAACGCAATACAGGGGATTTTTATTATTAATTTATGTCATAATTTTGGATATAGAGTGGTTTCGGTTCTGACACACGCAGAACGATCTTTTGGGTAACGAACACACAAGTTGGAGGAGTGGACTGGAGAAAAAAATTCAAGCTAAACACCTCACTCGATTTGGATGGTCGGGGTTTTATAAATGACGGAACTTCATTCTGCAAAAATTCTGGAGTGTGAAACACTCAACTTTCTAATTACATTTCACACAAAAAAACAAAAAAACATGGCACTTAACACCCTATATAACACTCCACAAAATTATTATAATATATTAAAGTATAGATATCATGAATAATCTTCCTCATTAAAATCTTTGCAATAGCTTTATTGAAAGATTCAAAAACATCGCCACCAAACAACTCGTTTTCGCTTTCGCCGAATAAATTTTCGCTGTATCTCAAGAATGGTGCGAAGTACGGGAATGCGGTTTAGCTATCTCTATGCAGAATTAACTGGTTATTCAAAATGCTTCAATGCGTATTTTAAAAATTTTGAATAATAAGAAACCGGAAGTCGAGCGTCGTGTGTAAATGTTATCGGAATGAGCTTCTGTCCAGAA
>NNCF01128198.1:315625-359461 GCA_002313205.1 Laupala kohalensis | reverse complement strand
ACATACATACGACATTGGGCATCATCGCCAAAATTTGAAAATAGACTCTCCTGGA
Organism: Laupala kohalensis; assembly: GCA_002313205.1. Taxonomy (NCBI): domain Eukaryota; kingdom Metazoa; phylum Arthropoda; class Insecta; order Orthoptera; family Trigonidiidae; genus Laupala; species Laupala kohalensis. The sequence continues at coordinate 359,406 of NNCF01128198.1, read as the reverse complement.
GCAAATTCGCAGAGATCCGAAGAGACCTCAAAATTATTGTTTTCGACCCATTGCAATACTTTCCGTACATACTCTGTATAATTGAAAAGTAAAAAAGTGTTTAAAATGAATCGAAAATTAGGAAAACATTTAATACAAGTAAACGAGAACAATATATTATAGAATATAAAAAATGCATTTTTACAAAATTATTTAAGATTTAATACATTTGTTTATATTATTTGATTTGACAAACAATGAGAGAAATAATATAGTAATGGCTAACTCATTTAATAAATACTGCTTAATTACATTGTGGTACAAAACGGACCGCAATTTGTAATATATAGTACCAATATCATTCTTTGCAAGATAAGGTGTTACGGTGGAGGTATGTACAGAACATTTTTAAATGTTATTCCCAAAAAGTGGCAGTGTTCGTATATTTCATAATTCATATAATACTCCATAATGTACATGAAACGAAGTAACCATTTTTTTAAAGAATTTTTTTTTTGGAAACTTGTATTTGGGAAAAATTACTTGTGCGATCGACAAATTAACTGTAAAAAGAAAAAAATATTTAAATATATGATTCACTGTTAGACATTAAAAAACTGAGTATAAACCGTGGCAGATCGTAAGCCTAGTTATTCTTCAGAAGTAATTCCCTTCAATTCAGATAAAAAACCATTAAGAAAATCTATATCCAAATAAGCATATATAGAAAGTAGTAAAATGTTTGGTTAACTTAAACACAGTTTGGGATAAATAGTTCAGAGATAAGTTTAATGTCCTATTTAAATTTCATTGCAATATAAAATCAGTCTTTTAACCGAAAATAAATATTTTAACTTGTTTCTCTTCGTTATTCAAAATATCCCCCGAATCGTGATAATTTTTGTGAGTAAATTGTCAACTTAACGGAATGGTAAATGATTGCTGCCTAATATATTTCGACAACAAATATAATAACTGAAATTCCTGGCCAATGCCAACGTTGCCATATTTTTCTTCTCTAAATGATTTCTTATAGAATAAAATATGTATTGTAAGATAATCCCAGTACATAGTTTTCTACGTACTATGCGTCAATGTTTCGTGATTGTTAGTGAAACACTTTTTGGATAATTAATTATCTGTTTTTGACCCTAGATATTGAAAAACAATTCTTTAAAAAAATCTTCAACGTCACTCTTCCATTCCTATGTTCACACCATAATATTTATTTCCGAAACTTACGGAAAAATAATCTCATGACGGTATTTATACTTCAATTTTCCGTTAAACGTCTAAAGACATTCTTTTTACAAGACTTTCATTTATATAGCTTCATTCGTATGTATGTATGTATGTATGTATGTATGTATGTATGAATGTATGTATGTTGTCCTTCCGTTTCAAAATATTCAGAGCTGAAATGTTTCAGATATGAATAGTTTGCATGACAACAGATGATTATCGTACCAGTTTACAAAACTCTACCCCTAAGGGGATAAAAATTGGTGTATGTATCTTTTTACGTTGACATACCGTTTCAAAATTGGTAATTGATGTCTTTGATATTATTATCAACTAGTTGAGTACCCGCGGCTTTGCTGCGTGAATTTTGTAAAATGTCTGTGACTTTATTCTGTCTCACATTGATATCCAGAGAAAATGTTATCCATTAATGGTGGAGGTTTGATAATATTGGTGTGTATCAATTCCTCATTTTCACTGATAGAGCCGAGAGAAAGTTTTTAGAAAACACCAATTTATCATTTCACCACCTTAGCGGCGAATTTGCGTAAAATCCTTTCGTACCTGATATTCTCGATACTCTTTTTATCACGCTATTCCCAATTCTCATCTTTAGAGATGTGGAGAATAATGTTCATTGTGTAGGAACATAATGCAAATACGATTATTCATCTCAGAATACACGAAAACTATGGACTCGACCCTAATATCGGTCGTTTTACGTCATTTTTACGTCTCACCCTTCCCACCTCAGCTCTAAGGATACCGTAACGTCACTATGCGATCTCATTTTAAACTTAAAGGCATTGGTAGTTTAAAAATCTAATCTACCCTAATACTATGAATCCAATGCAATTTTCATATTTTTTATTTCAAAATTAGTTCTCAATTCTTTTTATCTCTAAATCCAGTTGAGATTTGGCAGCGTGTATTCAATTGGTCATGAAGTAGATCACCGATGTCCTCAGATGTAGAAGTCATTACCGATGAAGTAGATTTGGAGAAATTTGTGGGAAAAAGAAGCAAAGAGATAAATTTGTCTCTGAATTTCAAATGTTGGCATGAAGTGATCCGCTATAACGTTAACCCCGAATGAAGTCACCTGAAAACAGGAATTGTAATTTCTGAGGTTTTTGAGGAAATGTTTCGAATCATCAGTACTTCCATTAAAAAAAAACTTTTCAGTGGCTCTTTTGACTGCTCAAGTTCAGGTAGCTTCACTTTTCCACCCGCGAAGCACTTTCCCGCGGTTTCTCTTTTAAATTTCATTGCTTTGCAGTGCGGGCAAACTTCGTCCAATTGATATGAAGTTCGATCATTCAGATATTGCAACTGCATACGTCTTCGCTGTTGATTTAATTGTTCTCGGCGTTGTTGAGACTATTGTGCTGCTCCTCTTCTTCTCGGTTCCACTCGTAAGGTTTCAAGTCTTTCTTTCCTTCCGCTGATCTGTCAATTCCTCTGCTCGCCTGTGAGAAGATCTGACTCTTAACACGTTCATTTTCGTCTAAACGTTCCTCATCAGAGCGGCTTGATCTCCTTTGACGTTCTGTGATTGCTTGTCGAGAACTGCGGCTTATGTTCGAACTTGAGCAAGGCATTACGGGTGAATGGTTCTACGATAATAATATTAATAAATTTTATTGTCAACAAACAGTACAAACTGCGTATGACCACGTGGAGGACAATAAACTAATTTACTCTCCGGAAGCAAGCGAGGGACCATCCCATCAATTCCGATCAAGGGCCCTAAGGCAGAGGCGGATTCAAAAATTTCAGCAAAAGTTGCTAGATAAGATAAAAAGTTAGCTGCGAGTTATAATACATATATAATATCAATATGTTTGTAATTTAACGCAAATATTTGTAAATTTACATGTTCAAGTTATTATCGAACTATAGATTATTCTGAGTATAGTGTTTGGATACAGTGGATACCCTGCAACAATGTGATCTCAACTTCTAGGAGTAAAATAAATTTTTACTATTCACAAGTGTATCTATATAACAAGCATATAAAAACACTTTCGTATTGGAATGAAACGTTGTGTTAAAATTTCAAATCAATCGACCGACTACTTTCCGAGTTTAGCGAAGACAAACATGCGCAGGCTGAATATTTTTATATAAGATTACCTGCGTGTCATCACATCGTCTGAGGCGAAAGTTAATTAAAACTACGCACCCAAATTTTACGATTTAAAAACAGTTTTTTTTTCTATCATAAATGCACAAAACAAAGAACCTATGTCTGCAAAATTTTAGCCTCGGTAGCATACGAGAGTTCGATAATGTAAGTAGGATAATTTTTAATGGAAATTCTTAATAGTAAATTGGATATTCAAGGTTGTTTTCATTTAACAACTAAATAAACAGATTGTAATATTAAAAAGGATAGAATAAAATAAACGAAAAAGTTCGTTTTTAAAACAAGCTTAAAAGAACTGTACTAAAAGATAAAACCTAATTTTCAGTAAAATTGAAAAAAAAACTACAAGAAACTCCTATCTTTGGTTACGTGCAGTTGTAAATACTTAGAAGATACACAAATGAAGATATTTTAAAAATATGAAATGCAAATTTTAAAAGCTGTATGTGTCAAGCATAAGTACTAATTCATTTAAATTTAAAAATAACCCTCTATCTCTTACACATTTATATTTCATATTTTGAAAACATCTACGTCTATATATCCTGTAAGTATTTGCACCAATGATATGTGACCAAGGAAGGGACGTTTTAGTAGTATTTTTTCAGATTTATATAAAATAAGTTTTCAGTTTTTAGTATAGTAATTTTATATGAAAGCTTCTTTAAAAAAAAAGGCTTTCTAAGTTTATTTCATTGTAACGAAAGTCAATGTCTCCCAAAAATAATAAGCAATGTTTGTAGTAGAAATTGCATGTTCCGGAATCATTTACTTAATTGAAGTTCATGATTTCCTTATTTGTCTCTATCCTCATTGATGGAAGTCCAAAAAGGAATTCATTAAGTAAGTGTCAAAGGGTACATCGTATCATTCATGGTAGAAGTGCGTCTTTAAATTTCCATTTACCAATATCGAAGATACAACTGTAAGTTTTTTCAATCAATATGCAAATACCATATGCAAAATATACAGTCAGGGACCCGAATGTATATATGAGATTGATGATATTGTATCCTAATACGTGGCGTCCTCTTTGACGTATTGTAGCTGATGGCACAATGAAGTCACGGATAATATTCTTTTCAGAATCATGTCCTATAGGAACACATTAACACTTTAACTTATTTTGACTTTTGGAGATATTCAAGAAAGTTAATATTTCACGCGCATGTATTTACATTATTTTTATGTTTATTTGAAACAGCACGTTCTTCAAGAAAGTTAGTTTAGCATTTTATTCTCCAATGAAAAAAAAAATTAAATAAATAATTAATTAACAAGTTAAGACCTTTTATGGACGAATATTATTTATATTTTCTGTGAAGAGCTCACAACGTTTTGCTTTGGATTAAGGTCGTCGTCAGGCGATCAAATATATTAACAAATGATACATACATTATTATTTTTCTGTATTATTATGTATGATTTTCTGTTAATAATTTCAATTTCCTGATAGTAATAGTCACCGGTTTATGTTCTTAGCCCTGAAGAAGGTTTCAAATAACCGAAACATTGGCGAGATATTATATATTATTTTTATTGACCAAGCCCTCACGATACCATTTGAATCACACTATTGTGTATTGCGGGTTGCATCGCAGTATCTCGCCTCTTACCCTTGAAACCGAAACAGAGGATGATGCAAATGGTTATTTTGGTTTGATTTGATTACGCTATAAATGCAAATAATTTTTTTTTGCTCCATAGTATATCTCGTATTGTTACACGATAAAGTACGTACGCAAAATTTCAAGACGCGGAGTGCACAGTGGGGTATGAGAACATTCGATTTGAAAATGTCACCCTAGAAGGACAGATTAAGTGAGTTAATTCAAAAGTCTTTTCTTTCCAAATGACTCAATAATCAATCAACTTTCCTTCTCAAAACTCTCTGCTGGATGACAAACAATTTTCTTTCCTTTATAATTCATTATTGTAATTTAGTTATTGTAGCATTGAAGACGACCGCTAGGACCTTATGCCTCATTCAGACCCATTCATTTCTATGGACATTCATCTAGTAGTAAGTATAAACATCCTGACTTACATGTATACAGGAGAAATACATAAATATTTTTATAAATAATTAAATTTATTGTAAAAAAAGCAATTACAAACTGCGGTATACCACGTGGAGGACGATAAACTAACAAAGCGAGGGTTCATCTCATCAATCAAAAAATTTGTTCGGTCGTGTTATAAAATTAACATAAAACAGCCAAATTTGTTTTTAATAAAACACAAAAACGTTCTTTCAAAAGTACGTATTATTATCAAGCTGTTGTCATCTAAGGAGTGTGTTGAAGTTTTCAATCCGTCTCTGCCGAAGGACCCTTGATCGGAATTGATGCGATGGCCCCATGCTTGCTTGCGGAGAGTAAATTAGTTCATTGTATTCCATGTGGTCATACGCAGTTTGTAACAGCTAAAGACCATATTACAATAAATTTATTTATTTATATTTATTAAATGAAAAGTCACAGACTCTGCACAAATTTTTTTATCAATTTCTTTTGTAATTTTATAACATTTTGGTCAATATTTTCAGAGTTTTTTGAAGTCACAAAACATGAAACATATTTATTAATTAAGATATTAAAAGAGTAAATTGGAACATGTAAACGTTAAGGGACCAAAACGTGTGTAAACTTTTATCGTCTTCGTATCTGCCTTCCGATCTGATCCTCCGAAGCCACATTGTTGCGTAGAAACCCTACCGTTTGGTTCTATCAAACTTCCGAGTGGCTTCGGCCAAAACTTGATCGGCGTCGAGTAAAACGGAAACAGGTCCCGCGGTCTTCCCTCCTTTTCGAGTCTGCCTGTCTCTGCCCTCCCCTCCCCTCACCAGCGGTGAGTGATCCGCGCAGCAGATGTGTGTCGTAGTGGGAGGGTCGGGGAGGGGAGGGGAAGTAGAACCGTTGCTATAAGAGCATGGCGGGTCGCGCGTCGCGAACGAGACGCCGATCGTCCGTGTTGCAGCAGCAGCCACCGAAGGAAGGCGGCGTCGACGTCGGCTGCTGCCATGCGCGTCCACGCCCTCCTCCTAGCGGTGAGTACGAGAAACACACGGGAAAAACGAAACGACAACAATGTATCGAACTGTTTTGTTCATTTTGTAAAACAGAAGAGTAAACGGAAAACTTTCAACACTCGAAAACAAATCAACAATACATAGAATACGGTTGAAGAAAATTCAGAGAAAAATTGTTAATGAACCTAAACATCGAAATAAATACAATTTTGTTAATATTTTGTCCATATTATATGACGCAGTTGATTTTTTTTTCATCTTAGGAGTGTGCTAATATATTAAATTTGCCCATGCTTTAGGGCTCTCGATCGGAATTGATGGGATGGTCCCTTGTTTGCTTCCGAAAATCGTTTATAGTACTCCACGTGGTCATAAGCAGTTTGTGACTGCTTCTTTTTATAATAAATTTATTATTATTATAAATATTTCTCAGATGATTTTCTTTAAGTTATGAAAACTTGTTTAATTCAGTGTTGTGAATTTTATCGGCGAACATGTCAATTGTCTTGCGAGAGTTATTTTTGGCCAGCCTTTTTCAACGTTGTGTTCGCGTATCACACACTGATGCATTCAAAATTGTATCGAAATTTGTTTATCACCAAGAGATATCAATGTGGACTCACGAACAATCATTTACGAAAAAAAAAAAAAATTCAAAATCTTATGCGGACGATGTCCGAAAAAGGGGGAGTTGTTTTTTTTATGATCTGCATCGCGTGTGCGAACACGGGATACAAGTAAATAACAATGAACGCAAACAAGATTAAACAAATAGTTGGTGACATTGCTCGAAGTATTTAATGTTAATCGATCTGGTTTTCTTTCGGATAGAGGTGGGCATAGCCATTAAATCTATTGTTGCTATTAATTACGAATATTGATACATTTTAATAGTTTCGATTTGTTAACAATATTTTTCGAATACCATTCTTTAATAATTTATTGGAAATAAAGTTTGTCAACATTCTGTTAATATTAAAATCAAAGGCTTCCGGAAAGAAAACTTGTTTTTCGTCCTCCACGTGGACATACGCAGTTCATTGCATTGCCATAATTGCTCTTTGACATAAAATATTTCTTTATTGACTAACAAAATAATACTCGTAGAACACGTAGGCGAAGGCATAGGTCTTCAAAATGTCACTGGCAACCGCGCCCCGCTTTCTTGTCTCATTCACGCTTCAGGAGGAGGACAATATCGACGACTGTTTTGGCGAAAGTAATTCGTTTAGTTGTGACAATGACGACATTTTACGACAAAGTGTTTCTAAAACTTTTATGTAAAGAAGTGATCAGAATGTGTTTCTTCATAATGCATTGAAAAAGTTTGATGTTAAAAGAATTTAAGTTTAGTTCCTTCTTGTCATATTCGGATGTAAATATAATTCGGACCCAATAATAGAAATGGATAAAAAATGTGTTAGGAATTTGACAAAGTCCTCTTATACGAAAAAGAAACATTTTTTATTTAAAATTCAAAAAAAAAAATTGAATATTTCATCCGGGGTTGCCGTTTTATTTCAGCGTCTATTAGTGTGTGTAATGCCTGAAGCTTTCTTCAAATTGAATGCAACATTGTCTCTCCTTGAATACTCCTGTCTCCTATGCCTAAAGATACTTGATCGGAATTGCTGGGATGGTCCCTTGCTTACTTCCGGAGAGTAAATTAGTTTATAGTAATCCACGTGGTCATACGCAGTTTAGATCGCTTATTTGACAAAAAAATTATTATTATAAATATTTATCAGATTATTTTAATTTGTAAACAATTGGTTTAATTTTGTGAAGTGAATACCCGTGGCAAACATGTTGTCAACTCTCTTGCGATTTACATTTGGCCAGCCTCTTTCTATGTTAGTTTTGATCATCACACGCGGTTGGATTCACCATTGTTTGTACATTTTCACCAACACCTTCAATAGATATTATTTTGTATATTCAAAAACAATCATTTACGAAAAAATCAAAATCTTATGCGAGTTATGACCAGGTATTTTTTTCTTGCAATGATTTTAAAAAGATTTCTCCAGAAAAATATAATATTTCTCTCATTGGGATTTGATTTTTATCATCGATAACAACTTGGATATTTTTTTACTCTGATTATTTATTGTCATCATTACGTTAATCCAATATTTACATCCATCAGAAGACGTAGCTCAAAACATTAGTAACTACGCTAATAGTGACGACGTAATATCTTCATACAACGTCGTGTGTTTTATTATGAAGGAAAACCCTTATGTACGTTTATAATTTCTATTTTTGTTCGCAACTGATTTGGCAAAACTAAAAATAATTTTAATTGCGTTGAATTTCGGGACTTCTTGTAAAATTCGTAATTAGTCCAAAAACTTACAATTAATGGTTGAGAATCAACCCAGGAAGCCATAAAAGACGCAAGACATTAGCGCTAAAGAAGACTCCCGCAGCGTCATGTAAACAGTGCATCACGCGTCATTAAGAACCGTGACACACGCACAGTGCGTTGAACGTACCGGGTCATTGACCTCCTACTATCCATCATGTTTCTAGCGAAATTACTTCTCTTGCCCGTTTACACCCTAGTTATATACTAAATGAATAAATAATTATAAAAAATGCGTGAATTAATTTGAGTGTCATTTACATGCATTAGATGAGTGGAAGAAAATTGGTAGGTTAGTTCGTGGAAGGGTGCTACGATGATCAGAACAGAAAAGGATTTCTGATTATAGGGAATTCAGTCCTGGAGTGATTTAGGGCTGCTCCCTGTCGACTGAAAAGTTAAAATTTTCTCCTGAAAATAACATCGATTTTGACAAGGCAAGCAAACGAAAACAACATGCAAACCGTGAAAAAATAAAGGCTTTTTTTGTTCCATGATTTAATTATTACTGTTTTAAATACTTTTCAATAACAAATTATTTAAGTTGTGTTTTTTTTCATATTTACTATTCAAACGTTTTTATACAGAACCACCTACAAGAGGAGTTAAGGATTACAAACTTCAACGATTTTTTAATGCTATAGCATTAAAATGATTCGTGTTCTCTGTCTCTTTTTCGTACATGATGTATTTTTATTTTTTTATGACATGATTGCATTTTCTCCTATTTCATGACTGAGAATTTCCACTCAACGTTTTATATTTAAGTCATTTTATTAGTTTAAACAGATTTGAGATCATTTCATTACTTGCGCGTAATGGGGTAAGCTTTCTGCGTGTTACTATATCATTGCGAATTTCAAATATGAACCTCAGGATTGGAATCACAAATGAATCGGAGACAATTTAGAATTATGCATGCTAATATTCTATTCATTCCACATTTTGTAAATCGTAAAAAAGGAAAATTCAATATTGGAGTACTTAGTATTTTCTCTGTTACGGAACGTATTTCTTCCAGGTAATGTTAGTCGAACCATTCAAACGTTTAATTGTATTCTTTATTTTCATTAATTTATTATTTTTATGAATAATAGTAAGTAATACTGACAATACAATTTGTTATAATTATTAAGAATATAATTTGCACTGTGGAATTCCTTGACTCCGTTCATAAGCAACTTGGCTTGTCGCTAGCGTGTATGCCTGTGAAGTAATTGGCAATGAATCGGCCTAAAATGGCGAAAAAAACTTTAATCTTTCTTTACAATGACCAGTGACCTATGTATAGTTTCTAAAGTTTATTATAGGATTGAAAACGTATTATAAGATTAAACAAGTCTATTCTTAAGGTTAAGCAAACAATTAATTTTCTTAAATAAATTATTTTCTCTTAAGAGTCTACGTTGTTCATCCAAATATCATTGCCTGAGAAACCAGTAAAGTATGTAAGCTCATCTTATTGCATTAATTTACGCAATTTTAGACATTTAAAATATTTAATTCGTTGTCAAAAAAGCAACTATAAATACAGATAAGAAAATGAGGAATAGAATTGAAATGAAATGTACTTCTATCTAATTTTTAAATCTATGAATGTCACAGAATATCCGCAGAGAATTTTGGCATATCACCTATTTATTTTTAAAGTCACTTCGGATTTAACTTAAATGAACCAAATATATCTGGTGGAATTATACCAGAGAGTTAAGTTTGCCAAATGGAAAACCGCAGAAATAGAAGAAGACAAATTTTTTGGAAGTTCAAACATTGACTTATATTCACATCATAGAATACAAATGCCATAAAGTTTATTTTAATTTTCCGTTTTACTATCACATATTATACAAACATCTTCGAATCAGAAACGCCACAGTGAAATATTTCCCGAATTTTAAAACGGAAGAGACTTAAATTGCCTTTGATGACTCATTTGAAGTGTAGATAACGTGATCCGACGAGCACCAGCCTCTCGCATAAAAGGTTGTTATTACTTTCAAGTATATAATCTTCAGATATAATTTCCTCTTTAGTTCGTACGGAATTCTTTCCTCGCTTTTCTTACTATTATCCGTGTAATGTCTGGGTACGGAATAATTCCCCATTCTAAAGATTGAGTCAGTCGCTGCATCAGTCCCCTCCAATCTTAGTATCGGTTTGAAAGTTTAAAATTACTCCGTAATATATCCGATTTACATAATTTATAACAAAGTATATATTAGTTTGTGGAAATTATGTTGTCGTCCGGTTTCCCGTGAAAGATGAAAGAGAAATTGAACCATCACGTAATCATCACTTGGATGAATTGGAACTTTTTTAAATTGTGAGGAAGAACAGAAAGATGCCCTCTCTAATTGGTGTGAGTTTTCTCAAGTGTGTAATGATGAAATTTGGGGGCAGATAAAAAGTTGTGTTAAGAAGTCTAAATTATTTTTAACGACAAAATTTCAAACAATTTGGAAGAAACAGCTACATGGAATCTCTATATTATGAACCCGTCAAATAGAAGGTCACAGAATTTTGTTTATTTTAAAGTTAAGTGATTGTTTCTTTCCGAGTTTATAATTATGTTATTTCTACTTACAAAAATAGAATGTATGTTGTATTGAATAAAGAATATTAATTACAATTGAATTAAACTTAATATAATTCATTTGTAATATGTATTTCGACCTTGTATGTAGACAATTTCTATCGATTTCGCACCATTTCAACAATGGATTACTGCCATCGTTATGTAATTGTAGTATAAACATATATACTAATTTTATCTTGGTAACAAAGAGTAAAACTAGTTAAATACATGTAGAAATAAAACAGTCCCATAAAAAATGAATAATATGAAAATCAAACCATCAAAGCAAAGAGTCGAAATAAACAATTGTAAGTTTTGGATAACAGTTCGTGTCAGTTTGTAAATTCAAATGAGTTTTTCGTAAAATTTTTATTTGATTTTGTTTTTTAATATTTTAATTATATTAAGATAATTAAATTCGATATACAACAGTTATATTCACTGTGTAAAATAGGTATAAACAGTATTTTACAAAAGCCACAACATAAGAAATGACAAGCAGATTCTATTAAGTACGCTACTCTCACATTTATTTTGTAAACAAATTTTGTGTTTATGTTTTTATCATGTTCAATTGTCCTGTTTTTATGTTTCTTTATATTATTTGATCATCTGACGACGGCTTGAGACGAGGTAGAAACGTTGTGAGTTGTTTTCGCAAAAATGTATATTATTCGTCCATAAAAGATCGTAAGTCTTTAATTATAAATTATTCACTTTGTATTCTTCTTTTAATTTTAAATCAGGAGAAATAAAGTAATGATTTTAGTAACTGAAAAATCAGAAAATAAACAGAGCATTAATGCGATTAGGATGATCAGTAACATCAAAGAAATCGCGGTAAAAAAACAGCTTTGATCGGCAAACAGTTATTTTCCTGCTTCTCTTGATTAGCAGTTCCCCTTTCACATCATCTCGTAACCTGAAATATTTATGTTTAACCTATTTTCCTGCAACTCTAAAACCAATGGAGTGTGGTGTCGAAGATTATTAGTTGAAACAACCACCATACATTATTCTCGTCGGCTTATATTCATTGATTTCAATTTTAAAAAAGTAATACATTATAAATATTGTTTCTTTCTAGTGAAAATGACAAAAGGTATTTATTTATATATCAAGTACAACATTTCATCATTCCCCTGTACCTTAACACAAAGTCATTACCAGAGTTTAAGTTCTTCATTAAAAAAAGCAAATATACGATACAAAAGAAAGAAAAATGACAAAAAGTCAAACGCCGATTTTACGAAAAGTTTTCAAACTCCCATAAATTTAAATAGAAGAGAAGTAGGTAATTTGATGCACTTGATCAAATGATCAAAATCACTTAGAGAATTTGCTGCCTTCTATACAAGAGTTGGTAATTGTGAGGAGAAAACTATTTTTTAAATTTATTTTATGTCTTTTGACGAGGTTCAGGTGATGAGGCCCACTCTTCCACCTATCCGTTGGACGTGGGTAAGGGAATTGGGGAGGAGAGATGTTGGGTTGCCGGGAACTCAGGGTACCGAACCGACATTTGTCTGGAGCGGGTGAGGGAATTCCCAGCTGAAAACCTCAGCTAGTACGACCGAGCAGGGTTTGGACCCACGCTCCACCGCTCAGCGGGGTCGTGGATGAGAAGACGCAACAACTAGATTATCGCTGTTGGTCTAGTGTCTAGTGAATAAAATCTTTGAGTTGGCTTGTGTTTCCTTTGATACTCTTATTAGGCATTCAATTGGGTCGGAACATTTGAAGATCTTCGAGGAAAAACTAACTTTGCCACACAAAACAAAATTTCTCAGGAACAGTAAAATCAAGTTTCAGTAAGTTGGTTCTTTTGGCGTCATTTTTACGATACTGAGTTGACTCTTCACTGTTTAGGATCCATAACTATGTAATACTCCTCCTAAGCTAACATAAGGCGTTAAAATCTCAAATTCGAAAAAGAAAATGTACAAAGTTGGTTTTTCCCCGAAGGTTTTCATTTGTATACATACGAAAAGGAATAGTCTGAATGAGTTTCAAGTCGTGGTTNGGCTCATGTCGACATCAAAGGTCATTGGAGCCCGAAAAACTTGTACAGGTAGGGAAAATGCAGTTACGCACTAGGGAGAGCCAACATGACTCTCCCCGCGTGTGGGACTCGTCGAATGATTCAACCTTACCCACTAAAAACCCTCCTGATCTACAACACACCAAAACATAAAAAATACATCATAAATACATCTCATAACATACATCAAATGGAGGGGAGGCACATAACATGAGGGGGGACAAAGAATAAGGGGGGACAAAAATGAAGGGTAGAACAAAAAATGAGAGGAATGAGGAAACTGAAAGATACCCGAGCCCTAATGGCGTCGGGATCGAAAAGAACAAGAGGTGACCAAGGGAGGTCACGAAAGAGAAAGGAAGGAGCATGGCACAAGTAAGTGGAAGTAATGCCAGACTCAAGTCCAGTGTGGTTTCAAGTCCAGTGGTTTCATGACTCGTGGTTTCAAGTCCAGCGCCCATTTTCACTGGCGTGTCCAAAGAAGTCGTTATACGTTTAGCAGCATCTCTCTCAGAGACGGTAGTCTCAGAGAGGGAAGTGGTCTGAGTCTGAACCCAGCGCTTACGAACGTTGTGTGTGTGTGTTGCAGGCGCCGCCGCTGCTGGTGCCCTTGTTGTGGGTGTTGGTGTTGCCAGTGTTGCTACCTGGAGGCCCTTCGGCCGTATCCGTGCGAGCAGCTCCCGCCCCTGCGCCGCGACCTTCGCAGTAAGTACACATACGCATACAATGCTTTTGCAGGGGTGAAGTCGGGTTATTTGAACCAAGGAGATGGCGCTAGGATTTTACCTCTCATCTCTGCGCAAAATAAGTGACCTTGTGGAAGTCCTAATTAAGTTTCTAGAGTTAATCGACTTCGCCATATATTTATCAACGGTAATTTGGCATATTGCGTCTATAGCTATGATTACGTCGAATCTATTATATTTTCAATTATATATTACGACTTTATTACACTACGTGAATTGTTTGACCTGATGAATGATTAATGTTAGGGAAATTTGAATGTCTCCTGAATAGTGAAATAATGAATTTGTTCGAATAGAATGCGGACAATATTGGGCTCTGAATAAATTAATTTGCGGAGGAAAGAAAAAAATCTGCATAGAGATTTATCTCGTCCATTTTCTACAACGAAATAAACAAAACAGAGGGCTGATAAAACTATTATTATTATAGCGAAATACACAAGAACCGACATATCGGGATGAAGAAAACGTTTTTGCATGATATCCCCAATATTCTCTGCCTCCGTAACGGAGTCTTCACTCTCAGTAATACAAATGGGTAACACCCTCACATGTACCATGTTCTTGTATCCTTGTTTCGGTGGAAATTGTAAATTTTTAGGTCTAATCCAAGAAGTGCAGTTATAAATTGCTTGAGTAGAAAAATTTCAATCGTTCAATAAGAGCTGATATTTGTATGTTATCACGTAGACGCCACAGACGTTATTTCAAGTTGTTTAAAAATAAATAATTAGGATATTGTAAAAAATATCTGGTGAAATGTCCTGGGAAAAAAAGCTAATTTCTTCCCAGGAAGCAAGAGTGGAACTATTTCATGAACTCCGATCAAAGGACCTAAATACGATGTTTCATCTATCACTTCTGCTCTCGAAGGCAAAAAAAAATCAAAAATCTCTAAAATATGAACGGAAAATTAATAGTTGTTATTATATTTACAGAATATTTATCAAAATTTATTTTATTAAAAAATTATAGAATCTTTGAAAAAAAATGAATTTTTATAAACACGTTAACGCACTTATTAAAGATTAAATATAGAGACGAGGTGACACTGAAAATTACGATGGTGACAGAAAGAAAGAAACCCATCTCAGTTTTTCGAGAGTTCTCAAACCACAAGCATTCATCCACGTTCAGTCTTTTAACCTGAAGCAAGAATTTGCAACAATCAGTGCATGACGTGATGAAGTCGTGGACAAAAGTGATGGCATCTTGTAAACAAAAGGTTGAACACACTTGGTGAATGGCTGTCTCAGTACTATTCATGGTTCAAAAAATGAAAAGAAAACCAAGCTCTTTCCGAGATACTGGTCCTCGATAAATCCCTTTTCCTGGAGAACAGTTTGAATGAAACAAAGAAAAGGAAACTATTGATGTAATTGGAATATTTGGAAAGTAAACGTACTTTTGTTACAAGATACTAGTTTTAAAATGGAACAAAAGTTAACTGAGTCCATTTTACGATAATTCTGCAAAATGGTCACAGATACTCGTATATTTCAAAGTAAAACAAAAACACTTCTCATTTCCTCTCCACTTCGTATACAAACATGAGGAACCTACAACTACTTTTTAATTGGCAGCCAAACATACATAACGCAATTCATTCAACCTCCAAAATTACATTAGTATCATTTTGATAACCTTAAAAAATATGCAAATCTAGAAAAAATACAATTAGTAAGCACTAAATACAACGTAGAATATTTTACGTTTTTTTTTAATTTATAAAGATTCTTTCAAGCAAAACGTGTTAGTCGGACCTCATTCCCCCCCCCCCCAAAAAAAAAGGAACGGAGAGAAATTTTCGGGGATGGAATCAGGACACCGCTGATTTTTTGCAACCAAAATCACAGAGACATGATCACATTCCCCAACCCCAGGAAAAGTAGATCTGACAAATATTTGAATTTGCGGGTAGTTTTTCTTCAACGATTGTATCCCAAAACAGCTGTATTTACGAGGTGTATTAGTAACAAAGGACTATTTTACGTCATCACCAAGCTCGCTGTTCGTGAGAGATTTCCATGAGCTCAAAGTCATAGCAAATTTATTGGAGTTCCTTGACAAAAATACAAATTTTTTTTCTGTGGGTATTAATAGTATTAATAGATAGAATGACAGAAATTTCTTTTCGGTTAAGTCACAGTATTTTCTGAGAGTTCCCAGCACTCCAAACAAATAGAATTTCTTTCGTTCCAATCATTTGTTATTATACTATCGTTTGTTCGAAATCACACCTTCATTTGTTCTTCTATTGTCATTTTTATACCTAGAATTTGCACAAATTTCTCCGCTGGGTTTTCCATCAACAGAATAAATATTCACGACGCTCGAATAGCTCGGTTGTGTAGCAGCATTCTCGGGCACCTTAGTGAACCAGTCCCGAAGTCAGTGGTTCAACTGTTGGTAAACCTACTTCCTTGATGCGCTACTTCCACGATACGATTTCAGTTCCGCATGACATTGATTTCTATTAAATACATAACTCGATTCAGACATTTTAATATCGATATATTTCTATATTGCATGTTAACTGTCGGTTTTTTTTCTGTCCAGTCATTAATACTCGTAAGTCTTTCCCTATTCAGGTATCAAGGTAGTTCTAGCGTAGGTAATTTGTAGTAAATTTTCCGTAGTATTTTTACATCACTTTTATTTATACGTCACAGGACATTTGAGAAAGATATTGTGCTTTTTCCGAGGTGAGATGTATTAATCTAAAAACCGTCATGTTTTTATACGCATTTATGCATTTCAAAGTAGTCAAGCGAGATCTTGAATATTGTTTGTACTATACTATTAACGGGTAGATAGAAATTAAATCATCTTGTTTTCATCATTATAATTCATAATGACGTGTTACATAAAATTAAAATTAAGAAAACAATTATAGTTCTCAGTGATTTGACTAACTTGAACAGGTCTGAACGAAACTCGGTTTAGACTTCAAATTTCTTACATATCTATTTAAATAATGGATACCGCCATTCCACAAACGGCAGGTTACTCTTCATACTGAAACGGATCAAGTTAATTCGAAATGTTTTCTGTTATTGTTCATTGAATATTTTCGGGGGGAAAATTTTTTTTTTCTTGGCAACTGCATCATCTCTTTTTATATAGTATATGAATGCTGGGTATCAATTAAATCAGAAAACTGAAATTTGTCATGGATATGATTCCCATTATGTCACGAATCACGTACTCGGAATTGAAACGGATCATGTTAATAAATTACTGAATTTCATAAGTTCATAGGGGCTCCTCCTAATAGTTCTCGGGAGGTTTAAATTTGCATTCTTCTCTCCTTTCATTCTTAATTTTTCTTTCTTTGAAAATTATAGGTTTCAGAATTGATCTAGTTTTTAATATAATATATTAGGCAACTGTTGTCTGTCCTTTCCTGTCATCTGTGTTCTTAGATATTTGGTGAATTCAGGAGGGTATGTGGGTCTGATCGGCGAGTCCTCCACACGGGGGAAGATTGACGTCGCTTCTTCCCTATTGTGTGAAACTGCATTTTCCCCCACCTGCAAGGGCTCTAACGACCTTGACGTTTGCGAGCCTTAAAGTCCCCATTTAAAAAAACAAAAACAAACGAAGCACGTGGATGTGTAGAAGTAAGTAAAACAAAACACAAATCTTCAGCGACTCAACTGAAACAAGTGAATGTGTGTGATGAGCGAGAGTAGAAGTTCTTTTCGTCGCGGTGTGTCGTGGCGAGGGAGCGCTTTACAGGAAATGTAGAGCGTCATCCAATCACTCTTGTCATCGAGAGGAGCTCATGAGCGGAGAAAGTGGGGCTTCTCTCGGCCGCAGGCGAGAAGACACGGACCTCTTCGCTTCACTGCGACTGTGATGCATTATTCGCAAGATACCCTTTGCCAAAAAGAGCCGGGTCGGTCAGGATTCCTGTCCTATTAATCTCTCACAAAAGAAGTAAAAACTTTCATAATGCATTATTGCATATAAATTTTTAAAGTAAATTCCAAATCAAATTTTAATTATCTCGCTAAATAGTTAATATTCCAGAGAATATTTAATACAGTACAACAAATTTCGATTTTTCAAATTCACTATTACACCTCTACCGTTGTACTTGAAATAGCAATATACAATGTATATTTTAAACAAAAACTATTATTTCTTGTAATTTATTTTCACAATTTATACATATTATGCAGCGAAGTAACTTTTATGTATGTCTGTCATCCAACCTGTTTGTCCTCTTGAAACTCGAGAATACCTAATCCGATTTACGTGCTTCTCTCTTTAGTTCATAGATATGTTCTCTGGCAAGGTTTTAGTGTACATCTTGTTACCATGGGTACCACAAGTAATAAGCAATAATAATAGACAATCAAGTAGGGGGAAAATCAATGACGTATATTCGCCTATGCTTAGAGATGTGTTGCAACAGACCATACACATTAAAAAACGAAACATAAATACGTGCTTTTAAACAAAAATAATCAAGTACAATTTTTCTCCAGCTATTTGAAACTCGAAGCATTCGGGATTTGCATTCGCGTTGTGGGGTACAAAGAGATTGAAGTTGCTAATTTTTGAAAACGTAAAATGACATGTGAAACCAAAACTATGGTTTTCAAGACATTGAAATATGAGTGTTTACTTTCACAATCAAGTTTTTACACAAGAATTCCAAATTAATGAATCAACTGCGTACCGTGAATAAATGACTGTATTATTCACCCCATAATTAGCCATACCATAAACGCTCTTGTGATGATGGCCGCGTCCTTGAAACAACTTTTTTTTGTTCTAATTTACTCACGATTTTAGTACACATCGAGAACAAACAATTTGGACGAAAAGGTTATCAACAAACAATGCCATCACATTATTTTAAAGAGCTGAAAAACAAAATTCTTGAAATCATGGAATTTCATTTCTATCAATTTTTACTGATATTTAGAAAGATGTACAGCATTCAAATTTTTTAAGTCGATAATAATACAAATTTATTACAAAACTTGACTGTATACATTACACCATCTCGCGGGAACATCGCTGGTCGAATTTTCGTTTCCGAGGCATGACGCTGCTGCACCATTTCATTAAAATTCTTGTGAACTCTAAACTATTCGTCGAAATGTTACTATTTAAAAACGATTTTTTTATTTGTTAAATGTACAAAACAATTGATACATTACATTTGACGATGATTGATTTTTCTTTCTTAAATTGAAGTATTTTAACATTTGTAACTTTAATAACGGTTTAAAAATTAGTTTAGATTAATTTTTGTAGATAGACATATGCTGTCGCGGATTTTTTGTTAAACTCTTTGAGACAAACAATATTGTCATGTGCAGTTGTCACATATCTTTAATTGTTTAGGCAACGTAAGCAAATATAACTCATTTCCTCGATTTTATCGATATTTATCGCCAAAAATCATTTCTATCTTTCTTTTCATCCACTTCAAAAATAAAAGTAAGCCTATGGACATCTAAACTATCGCCTTGCCAAATTATATCACGATCGGTTCAGTGGTTTAGTCGTGATCAAGTAGCAAACAGGCAGACCGGCACATTGGCTTTCGCTTCACTTATTTGTATATTAGTATGAACATACTCCAAAAAATTGTGCCTATTCATAGTCCCGCAAGGGTTATGTTAGATATGGTCAATTTCCTTAACGACAATACTTTCCAGTCATTATATAGTGTAAGAACGTAAAAATATTGAAGGGAAAGTTATGCATCTTTTCCTGGACAACTTTGGCCTTCTTCGGTTTCTTATGCCTTTTCGGACGTCATTTAAATTTTTGTCTGAAGCAGCACGAACACTTTGTGCAAGTGATGACGTTCACTGGGGAAAGAAATGCATTTGCAACGTCGTACTTACCCATAGCAGCGTCGTTAATGAGCTGATTCAGACGAGAACAAAATTACCCCTCAGTAGAAGGAATCACTGCGTTAATGAGCCTCTAATGCGTTTACAGAGAAATCGAGTAGTTAATAAGTACTTCAACTTCATCCAAACTATAGTACCTTAATAGTAGTAGCACAATTCAGAATGTTGGAAACATTCATTATATAATCAAAATTTAAAAAATATATAACCTTAATATAGACGGATAACATTTATTTTGTGCTTCAAAGAACACAAAGTTTCGACTTAAGACTTAAGTCGCAGTTAGGTGTAATAATTATATTATTCTGAATTGCATTTTACAAATATAGTTACTATCTCGATCCTGATATTCCTATCATGTTCCGAGGTTTTCTCTGGATTTCCTCAGGGTTCTTTGATAGGAGATACGTCTTCCTTCATGTTACCAGTAACTTTTATCTGCTTTTTGGTAACAAATTATTTATTTCTTTAGACTGTGTTCGGGTCAAATCAAGAAAGATTTTGAATACATTTTATACGTAAATATATGTCAGATAGGATAAGAGAAGTATTTTAACACGTTTCCATTTTTCATACATGCAACGCAAATACAATTTTCGTGTATTTGTGGACTTGGTGCGTGGGAAATGTGGTTCTGCAAATGCATTCTCTGTTGATGAGAGAGTAATTCTGCCTCCTCACACACTGTATTCTCTTTGGAACTTACCTACTCATTTATTTTCTCCGCTTTCCGTGTCTCTGGGTCGCGCTCATTTGCTTTTACTTCGAGGGAACTCACGAAACGATCCACAAGTCAGCTGTTTCAATAGAAACTGTTCAACGTAGCGTCAAGGAGCCTTTACCACGAGTGCGGTTAAAAGAGAGAAAATAAAAAACCTTTCCGATTCCAAATTTCGACGCTTATCAATGTCTTATATGAACAAAAATATAATATTTAATAGTTAATCATAAATTTAGTAAATGAGTGACAGCACAGCACTTCTCTTCTACATTTACGATTTTTATGCTTCAATTTATTTACGGAGTATTATTTCACTAGTGACCATCTTAGTAGTGAATAATTATCCCATATTTGTATACTGCAGGGTGAAAGAAAAGAGTTTCATATTTGATCACTGAAAGAACTTGTTTTCTTTAGAGTCAAGAAAATTACTGTATAATTGGCAACAGAAGTTGAAATTCAAAACTCGTATTTCACAAATAAAAAGACTCATATTAAGTAACACTTAAAAAAAACTGGAATATGATGTTTTACGGATCTAATCTCTTTAATTTGAGTCGGGTAGTTAATTGCTTCTGTGATTCAAACTTGCTCTCCATGATTACAGATACATTAAAGGACTTGCATAAAATTATCAAATATTGTTGTTTTTATGATATAATTTAAAAACCCCATCGACTATTCTTTAGAAACTCTTTTAAGCGTACTACAGTAACAGATTTATTATCACTTTGGAGATTCTCTAAATATTATTTGTGATAAATTTTTAAGAGTGGAATATTAATAACCCTATATGTGGAATATACATTTATTACGGTACAGAAATTCTTGCTTCGTCTTCTTTTCAAGTATTAAATGAACATAACAAAAAGTCGCATACTACGGAAAAAATTGTCACTCTACGCCCCAACCCCCCGAACGGAGAACAATATTCAATCCATGAATTACGAAGGAATAGTTTTTTAATTGGAAAAACAAAGTATCAAGTTATTTTGTTCTATTAGTTCTCGATTTGTAAGCGAGTGATATTTATTACAAATAAATAAATAGTTTCCATATGAAGTTAAGCATTTCCTACAATCTTTCCGTCAATTTAACTTTAGTATTTAAAAAAACTAAGAAATAGATGGAATCTGGAAGAAGCTGTAAAATCAAGAAGAAATCTGAACCAAGATCGTGAGCACCTCGACTATTTAAAAAAAACATTGTAATAAAATTATTTTTTAAATATATTGTTTTCTTTTTGAAAATGAGCTGTTTATACAGAACATCTGCCATCATCAGGCAGAGTTACAAAACAATAAGAAAGGAAAGATATAACATGAGAACGTAAACAATAACAGATATAATACATAAAATAAATGTTAATTTTTAATATATTATGTAGGAATCAAATTAGTTTAATAGTAGAATGAGAATATACAGAAAAATATGTTAAGAAGAACGCATTTTCTCTCAAGATGAATTAGACTCATATTCACAGATTTACTTTCGCTGAGAGTATTTAAAATTGATGAAAGATGCATTCCGTTTTATTCCGTATTTACTTTCTCTGTTAAAGTGTGAAATTAGCTGAATGCAACAGTGTTTTAGTGCCAAAGAAAGGTGTGCATTTGTGGACAATGAAACATTATTCAGATGCCATGAAACACATTAGGAGGCTTTGGAATGGCGTAATTGCGTTGTTTTTATTGCTTAGCTCTACGTGAAAGAATTTCACCTCTCGCTGTTCTTTACATAGTACACACATCGAGATCGGTTGACAACAAGACGGACTGCCTTCATAGAAAGGCCACGCGACCAGAATGAAGTGGAACTGTATGTATTCACCTACTCAAATAATTATATTTTCAAGTTCTATTTAACTTTTTGCCAACCAATACGATATGATTAATTTAGTTAATTTAAACGTTTGTGTAAAATATAACATTTATAGATTACCTTTTATAAAATGCTTTATAACGAGAATATTTTGATCCGTATTTTTTTCGAAATATCTTTCGTTTATAGCTATGAGGGTAAAACAGATGAAAAAAGTAGAGTGTTATGTCAGAAAAAAAGGATAAAATAATTACAAAGAAATTATAATTCCCAAAATAATAAATATATGAGAATTGCGTACTTCTTCGTAAAAGTAAACTCTAATTTTTATTTTACTCACTATTTATCTTTATCTATTCACTTTTGTCTCAATATTTCACTTGTTTCTTTCACGTCAAAGACATGTAACTTTACTCATAACACTGGAATAATTAAGGAAATCTGTATTGTCCTACAAATTCTTAAATATGAAAAGCAATTGCAACTTTGGACTTTTGCTACACGAGATTAAATCTACTTTCAAATATCAATAGAGATAAACCTGATTTCTAATTAGTTTATGTAATGTTTATTGTCTACCGTATTCCATACTTATTTTAATGAAGCAAATTTTTTGTGTGAAAATATACTTCAGAACACGGGGAAATATCAATTCATTATTGAAATAATGACTGGAATAAGAATAATATTTGTTCATTTTATAGGTGCGTTTCCATTTCATAGGAATTCATCACTGAGCGTGAAACATGATTCTATTCAAATATGTACCGAGATTTACTAAAGTTTAATCTGATAACCTCTGGATCTGTCGAGGTGCAGACGAGTCGGATCCTAAACGGTGTCAATACCGAGGAGTGGAACGTTACAGCGAACGACGCGGGAAAGCGGTACAACGACATTGGAGAACTCGATAAAGCTTCACTCTGCTGACGAAGGGGCGCGTCTCAGGCGGCCTTGACCTGACGAGAGCGACAACGGCAGTCAGTTTCTCATAAGCGAAACGACGAAATTATTTATGAATGTACGGTCTCGGAAAACGCCACACCAAGAACTGACCTGCCGTCTGGCGGGAAAATAGGAAACCAGGAAGCTAGGAACAAACTATACCAAATTAAGGTTCAATTAAATCACTAAAACATCAGAAATATGTTTGTACTATTTTATTTACCGACAGCGGTGATCTAGTGGTAGCGTCTTAGCTTCCTCGATACTGTTGAGCGGTAGAGCATGGGTTCACACCCTGCGCGGCCGAACTAGATGAGGTTTTCTGCTGGGGTTTCCTTCACCTACTCCAGACAAATGTCGATTCGTTACCATAAGTTCCCCGTCAACCCGACAGCTCTCCTTCCCAATTCCCGTACTCAAGTGACGGTTAGGTGGAAGAGCAGACGTCATGGCCTGACCCTCCCCATAAGACATACAAAAATATATGATTGACTGATGTATACAAATTAAATCGTGTTTGTTCAAAATTATTATTTATATTGTTGTTTCAAAATAATTAGAATACAGTAGAACCTGGGTAATGGAGGGGAGGGTTCGCACGGATAAATGAAGACCACGGTTAACCGAGACACTGTTTATTTAACGAATTATGCACACAAACATGCATAAATAAGTATGTAGAAAGTCACATTATCATCCGGGGTTAAAGTATGAAGTAATCAGTCTTCGTTTTTTACAGTTTGAAATGATTTTATTTATTTCATTTCTAATATTTCTCAAATTCATTACGACCTGGAAGTCAAAATTTTATTGCTACCTGAGGGTCTCTGTCTGTAAGTTTCGAGGAACCTACGTACAACTGTAGAAATAGTAGGAAGTACTTGGATTTAGGTATGATAATAAATTTATCGTAGAAAAAGCAGTACAAACTGCGTATGACGACGTGAAGAATGAACTAATTTACTCTATAGTAGAAATTGTAGTTGAAAAATGTTTTTTTTAGACTGAAGAGTGAGCACCTCGGGTAATCGAGGTTCTACTGTAATGACAAAGAAAACAATTACACATCTTCGTGATTTGATCAACTTAAAGAGTCGTGGTCCATTGGTAAATCCCATTGGTCGGGGTCCCCCAGTGATCGTTGGTCGGTCGCTTCGATCGGACGAGGAGTGCTCGAGGCGCTGCGCCGCCTCCCAGAGGAAGAAGAAGAAGAGTCGCTTGGAAGAGGGATGGTCTCAGATGAGGGGAAGGAGGAGGGCGAGGGTGGCGGGGAGGGGTGGGGTAGCAGGTGCCTTGCTAAGGAGTTCACGAGCCACGAAATGAGGCGACCAGGACGCCGCCACCGATGCTCGTTTCTCTCGCCGCTGCGGACGGTCCAGCGCGCTCTTAAGACAAGGCCTTGAGGAACCCCAACACCTCTCTCGATGGAGGTGACAAAACGAGTAATATAATTACATCTGTTACGAAGAGGTGATTAGAAATGAGATCATTCGAAACATGATATTTTCTTGATACCTTTATGTTCTTGTGAAGATTGCAAGAAAACCCTCCGTATTGCCATTCAACTCTTGATAAGTTTTGGAGAAGAATTTCTTTCGAATATTACTTACGAACTTATTGTTGCGCTATCTGATATTTTAAAGAAACACGGAATAATATTCACATGGAAGAAGTTCGTTTGAAGAGACGTTGTAGGAGTGTTGAACAAATCATAAATGTTTTTAGCGTTTTGCGCATCGTTATGAAATAAAACATTATGGACAATTAATAAACGATTGAAATCGACACATATAATTTTTTTATATTTGGATCAAAATGACAACGCGATGGAACTAAAATCATCAAATATCGAGTTCCAGTCCCACGTTATTTTAACCTTTTGGTCCCTGTCGGTACACAAAAAACAGACTTGCGAAACGGGTAAAAGAGATACGCTTCCCATCGCGTTGCAAGAACCCTCATTAAAATATAAGATAACCTAACAATTCAAGCAATTGGTGTTATCAACCATCGGAAATAATTGATATAACTTATCCGCTTAGCAAGAAACATTTAAAATTAACATACAACTTTATTTAAACGACATTCTATAACTGATAAAATTACGTTATAAAAACAAATCAATAAATAAAACACTAGGATGTAATGCCTACTATTCTACGAAGCTGATACTGGTGAAACTTCAACGCGCTTTTCTACATATAATTATTCCTGTTTGATGACAACCATTACATATTTTGAAAGACACTTACATCCTAATATTTATTGGTTATTGTTGTTACGGGTCGTAAAATCAAAATATGAATGCAATTATTACCAGTACCAAATATTCTCGAAAATTTGGATGAAATTTTACGAAAAATGATGATGCCAGCAAAGTCGGTGAAATTACTTTTCTTAAACTAAATAATAGATTAATAGAATAATTTAAACTTTCATATTAATATTTTAAAAAGTATCAACCCAACCATCTGTACACTGGGGGTCGTAATTCCTTCCTCCTCAAGCAAAGGAACGTGACAGTGAATAGGCAAATGCTGTGACGAGAGATCTCTTCGCCTTGGGCAGCACTAAAAGCGAGAGAACGATATGAGGTCACTTGAAAGGAGAAGACAGACCTGGAATGTTCGTTTGTGGGACAGGCGATCGGACAGTAAAGTTCCAAGCACATCACTAACAAGGGGACCTTATAAGCATGAGAATCGAGGATTTTTTGTTTCAAAAACATCCATTTGTGTATAAACTGAACCTAATTTTAATGTGTGTTGTTTCAAAACAGTCTATTACTGCTCCGTAGATTAACAAGCACGTATAAAATTTACAATGAAGTTGATGAATGATGAATTTAATTTACCATTACAATTCAATGGTATTTTCTATGAAAACAATTTATATTTTCATATCACACATATATTAAAGATTTTAAGTTCACCAATGTTTACTTTCTTTTGTTAGAAAATAGACTAAAAAGTAATCCTTTGTTCAATTTTTTTCTTATTGATACACGACATGTACAGTTATTTTTTTAACATAACAGGATGAGTGAAACGCAAGGGAAATGTGAGTCTCCTTCAGATTATGACCTTTCATCGCATGATAATTGTACATTTGTATTGTGTCGATTTGCAGTGTTTTATTTCAGTTTTAACTATTTTTTTCAAATGTTTGTCCCATTTTTTAACACTTTTAAATTCGAGATATCCCAAAACGTTGAGTTTTGAGAGAGAAGCATCACATTTCTGATAGCTTCAAACTCCGTGTAACTTTTATCTAGAAGACAAAATTTAGTTACGAAAGTTTATTTAACATGTAAATATATTTGTGGTACTAGTTAAAGTCTTGTTGCGAATATATATCAGGTTTCTTCGATCTTTTATAGATAAGTTCCGAAATGCCTCCGGTCATCCGAACAGGCCAAAAATGTAGCGACATTGGGTTTATTGGGGGAACAAAATTCTTAACAGACGTAGACACACACTACATTGGACATTATCGCCAAAATTTGAAACTAGATTCTCCCGGAGGCAATTAGTAAAGATTCGAAGAGATCTCGAAATTTTCTTTCGTCCGAATACAGTACTTCTGGGTAATCGACAGTAAAAATGATTTTTCCCATAAAATGTTATTCTATATCCGCAAATTTATTTTTACAATAGATTTTGGGGTGAGAGTGATTACGAGAATTGAAGGGGCACACAACAAGAAATAGAACTATGATACAAAGTAGCTTCCGGTCATTTCCAACTTTCTTTGGAAGTCTGTTTCTAACAATAACTTTAATTACCTTTTGTATCAATCGGTTGGTAATTGTTATAGAGTTGAATACAACTGAAATACGTGTTCGAAAAGTAAAAAAAAAAAGGTGTAGATCTTGAAATTGTACTCCAGGAAACAAAATAATGTATCTGAGTAAGCATTCACAGATGAAGTTTCATCTAATGACGTTTTGATTGATTCATTATTGAGCGAAGTAGTGCAATTGGCAAATGATTGACTTTCGTAAATGTAGTCACTCAATGAATTCTCCAAGACGTTTCGTCGACGACAACCCACATCAACAACTTTTCTTTCCATCACTCAACCCTAGCAACCAATTCACGCTCATTTGTATCCACATTATTAACACTGACCAATAAAAGTCCACTACACATAATCCTTCACAGTCTCAATAACACACACCTATCATTTGTAATTCAATGCCTCTTGACTACGTTGCCAACATAATAGAGCGAAGGAATGTGAAATGTCACTTGTGAGTCAATGTGATGCGAAATATATCCTAAGGCCGCCGGCATTACACGGTCATATTTCTATGTCATATCTCTATTATCAAAGATACATGATCGAAGATATGACATAAGTTCTCTCAGCGAGATCGTATGTTACAGGTATATGATTATAGCTCAACTATTATCAAAGATTGTTCGTAACACAGACATACGTTTCATCTAAGCTCTTTGATAATACAGATATGACATAGAAATATGACCGTGTAATACCACCCTAAGTCTCAGAAACTACAAAGTTTCAGCGGGCAAGAGTATGTCAAATGGCATTAACATTTGGAAACATTTCATATTTTTTCTAAACGCTAAAACCGTTGAAAATTAATTAAAGTACAAGACTAATTCTGGAAAACACACAAATCCAAATTTCATAAATGAATTAAGATAAATACATACATAAATTTAAAAGGTTTTCAAATTTAACCATAAATAAAAACATTTTGAGAACATATAAGAACTAATGAAAATTCTACATCAACAGAAAATGTGACGAATAAATTAAGTTAAACTATCAAAATAAATAGTGACCTTGAATAACAATTTATCTGTTAATACAATTTGTCAAAGAATTTTGATATAATTTAACAAATTTATAGCAAACATATTCTCGCCGGAAAAGTTATATAAAACATTTTTATTTTTAATTAAGACTTTTATTGTTTATGCGTATTTCACCAAAATAGTTATTTTGATATACCCTTGAAATAATGTTCACGTAAATTTTACAATGCTCTACAAACGTATCAAATAGTTTATAATAATCAATAATTATAATTTGAAATTCATTTTCAACAACCTTTCAACAAGAAAAATTAAAAGTCGTACGCCTCGAAAAGAGCTCTGAATTACAGTTAATGCATGGAAAGATAATACTATAACAGGATATATTTCACTGTACAAAATTGGTGACTGCATGTCCGTAAGTATGATACATTTTCAAGCTAGTGTTCCGCAGTCAATAATGTAAATACATTTTTAAGTCAGACTCGTTAATCAATTACTTTAACTGAATGCTGTCACTACTTATCTTTCGATTTGATTTTCCTCCAATCCTGTTGCGGACAGTTCGTAGCTTGTATCAAAGTAATGGAACATTCAAGTAATTCGATAATTCGTAGTCGAATCTAGCTAAGCAGTGAAGGCATCCTTGATGTATAATTAAACTAACGATATATTTTCACTGTGACCTTTCTCGGGGTAAAGAACTTTGTGAAAGTGTGTGATTGGTATGTGACTCGCTGCAACTAAGAAACACGATTCAACAAGTCATTATACAGACGAGTTAAGCTTGTTGGCTTATGTTGCGATGATGTATTCCATGTAGCAATGTGAATGGCTATATATGCGTTATATCACAAATTGAATACTTATTAATTTTACACAAAATTAAATGAAGCGAATTTTCGTGATTTCTCACAATATTCTGAAAATGTTTTCGATGGGATGTGCGTAAGAATTCCATGTATGGAAGTAAAATTATTTTATTTCTGAAGTAGATCAGTATAAGTATTAAACAAAGTAACCTGTTATTTCCCACTTGGTAAGTTTTCTACTTGAAGATACAAATTTTCGGTGTAAGCCTTAAACACAAAACCCTTCAATAATTTTTCATTTATATCGGACCTTCCAGAGAAATTTTTGGTCTAGAATTGGAATGAAGAATTCAACTATTTCTCAGTTACTAGTGAGGAATTGTTTTGTTTACTGGGCGCCGTGAAAGGTAAATTGGATGTTTACATTTATAGTCTGCAAAATATACGAAGGCGTTTGGCTGCCTCCCTCACATAGTCTGTTTCTTCATATCGACACGTCTTGAACACTGACACATCATCTAACACTCACACCAACATACTTACCCTTGGTAACCGGAATACTTCATGTACCGGATAATTCTTAGTTCATACTACGTTTTTTACCGTGAAGTGAAATACAAAATATTTGTTTAATTTTGAATTCTGTATAAAAAATATGAGAAAAATAATACCAAATACAGCAATCACTGTGCTTTCATTTTGCGCGGAGGTGATTACACTGTTTGACAACATTAATATAGAATACTTGAAAATGGTTGTTTGGTATAAATTTTCTCACAATTTTGCGCAGAATCCAGAATAAAACTAATTTTTGACTTTTACTTGCAAGGTGAATAAATAACTTGCTTCCAACCACCAAAGGTTAAAATGTTGGTGTGAGTGTTAGGTGAGTGTCAGGGAGCACCTCTGGGTCAAGATGTCTCGAAATGGNTCATATTAAACTATGTTTCTAAATTATTCTATAACAATTTTTTTTTTTTTTTTTTTTTTGTGGGGCTTTAGGGCTCGTCAACATCGAGGTCATTAGAGCCCAGATTCCAACAATCATTCGACAAAAATATTCTTTGTCATACAACTGATTTTGTTTCATTAAATAAACGAACTCCATTTATAGTAAGAGAATAAACAGAGCGGAAAAATAGATTCTATAAAATCACTTCTTTCGATCTCAAAATAAATGAAAACGGTATATTTTATATTGAATAAAACATGACCCTTGAGATTCGAAATTGAGCTATTAAGTGAGAACTCGCCATGAAAAGGTACTCAGAAAATAATTTATGGATGTTAAATGAAGCATCGATAGAAAAAAGAAGCAAAGAAGACATTTATCACGAAGAAAATAGAGCTTTTCTCTTTGGAACTTATCATTAAATTTACACTGTGACCCGTAAAGATAAAATTAAGAGGAAAAGAATAATCGAGAAATCGTGTTCGAAGTGATAAATTTCTTGTTCGTTTGATACATTGGTTGCTAATTACCCTCAGACATTCCCCACTCCAATAACGATGAAATAAATAAAGAAGAGAACACTTAATTTCAAGACATCTGAGAGCGAATTGACATATAAAATAGATAGAGTAGCTTATAGTGATAAAAGAGTGGACTATGTGCAAAGTGACGTGTAAAATTATAAATACGCTGATTTCTTTCAACCATGTTCCAACAATGGCTCGTACGTGACATNTAATAATAATAATAAATTTATTGTCAAAAAACAGTATAGACTGCGTATGACCACGTGGAGGACAATAAACTAATTTACTCTCCGGAAGCGAGCAAGGGACGTATTCCATCAATTCCGATCAAGGGCCCTAAGGCAGAGGCGTATTCAAATTTTTTTTGCATAAGTTCCTAGAAAAGATAAAAAAGTTAGCTGCGAGTTATAATACATATATAATGTCAATATGTTTGTAATTTAACGCAAATATGTTTGTAAATTTACATGTACAGGTTACTATCGAACTATAGATTATTCTGAGTATAGTGTTTAAAAATCATAAGAGTTGAAAAAACACTAAATTCACGATTTCTTGTTACAATAAACACGCCCCTAGACGAAGCCTAGAGAACCTGTATAAGAAATCCGCCTCTACCCGAAGGAAAAACGGAGAAAAACCCGGGCCAGGATGGCTTACATTTCCGAATCTTTGTAAACAGGAGTAACCGGTTCCCTTTAGCACTAGAGATATAGTAAGTACAAAATAGGGTTTCCATAAAAGACATACTTTTTCTGTTTCATTTGGAATTTCTTTGAAGCAGTCTTCCCAATTTAAATAGCCAAATTTTCGTTATTTTAGATATGAAATTGATTTATAATGGAGACCAGGTATTTTACAGAATTTCAAACACAGTAGTGCACTTATGATAAACAAATGAATCATTCGTGTCGACTTGTATTTTGAATTGTACAATTATGAAAATATGAAGAGCATACTTACTCATTCAACATCCATGTAGGAACAACTCGTTTACTTCTTAAATGGTCTGCATTTATGCTTATCCTGTGAGATAAACTACGTATTCTTCTGTATTCGGTAAGTGAAGTTAACTATAATTTTGTTTCTGAAGTGATAGTAACTGTAGTTTTTCAGTTCGAAGTAATTGAGCGATGCAGAAGGCCATGCCATGCATGTGTTAGTGAATGTCACTATGCAGCGTGTCGCTACACTTGCTTTGTTATCATAAGTCACGGAAACTTATAGCAAGCATTGCGACTCTTCAATAATTATGCAACATTTTCCAATCATTTTTCAGTTTTCGTTTAAAAAAAAGATTTTCTTCCTGTTTTTCTTTTTCGAAGTACGCATTACCCAGGAAAACGGGTCCACCATGTCAATGCTCGACGATTACTAACGCGATTCATTCTAAAATCCCCAACAGTTTTCAGATTAAAATTAATGTTACACTAGGGAAATACTGAAATAGAAATGAGACTGACTTTCATTAATTATCGCAGAGAACAAAAACTATAAGAAATAGAAGCATCAAAACGTTTACGGTATTTGTACTTAGTTCATCAAATAAATATTGGTGTAATCTTAGCAGGCAAATTTGGTTACAATTTACGTTATTCAGAATTGACATAAAGTTTGTTAAAAGAATAACGTCGTATGGTTCGACCTCTAGTACGGTTTGCTACAACAGCATTTCTTATGTAGCATAACAGTGTGAGGTCAGCGGTAGAGATGTTTGTATGAAAGCAAGAAATAAATTTGAACCTATGAAATCTGCTTCGGGCAACCAAATTTCTGAGTGAGTAAACTACACAATTAATAACTACAACCAGATGAAATGTGGCCTGTACAGAAACGATGAAAAGGTGTCGAAGGTGAAAAGTAGACGTAGTGGACCATATACCTGCGATAGAAGAAAGAGATCCCGGGTTCGATTCCTAGCTCGTTGCCATTTTTATTTTGTCGTAGTTACACATACAGAACTATACAATTGTTCCAGTGATAAGGACCGAAATGAAACTATATAACCTTCGTCTTGTGTTGCAGTGAGAAGGTGCTGATCCGCTTCCGGCAGCCCGTGCAAGTGATCCACCATTACCACACAACCGGCCAATACGCCAACGGCTACGGCGACTACTCCCCAGGGTCGCCTTCTCCCAAACGACAGCCTTCGCGGCCCCCGTCGCATCCCAAACTCATAAGCAAGCGCAAGCTACGACGGCGTCCGCGCGGCAAACGCTACGGCCTCTACAACTACGCCAGTCGCTACAAGACCTGGCGACCGAGACGCAGACCTTCTAGGCCTCATCCGCCGAAGCATCACGTCACGCACTCACACTCGCGCCCGTTGCCGTTGAAGGTGCTGCGGCCGTTGCTGTTGGCAGGTGAGTGTCAGGAAGCCAACTATATAGACGTGGGCGCTTCCATCGATGCCTAGCGTTGGCGCACGGTCATTGGCTGAATGGCTGGAATCGAAACATTGAGTCAGCACGGGTTTTGTTTACATTGTTGGCCATGCTTAGTGAACACGAAAGAAAAGAGGACAAACCAACCGTCTACTATCTCTTCACATGCTTCGCGTTCAGTCCGTTCACTGTTTCCTCACAAAATATTCTTCAGCGACAATAAATTTCTCTAGTGACGTTTTTTGCCCTTCTAGTAGTAGGCAAGTATAACTAACTCATCACCAAAATGTAGCCATACTTCCTCACCACTAGAAGGTTCTACTGTTGTATGAGCTTGAAGTTTTTGCCATTCTTGTCAATACCATATAATATGGTTTACTAATTTCGATATTGTCGTGGTAATAATACTACAAACAATAATTTGTTTCACGCTTGTAAATATTTTAAAATTATTTTGAAGATTCATTTTTCGCATCTGATGCCCATCAATTTGAGGTTATGAGACTTCACAATGGATGATACTGGCCCCATGGCTGCTGTGAATCAATAGTTAAACAATTAATCGTTCTTCTCATTTTAATTTCCATCACACACTTCAATTGCCTAATGTATTCTTATGAGTAGAACTTGTTTTTGTTCCAGTACTATAGAAAAAATGACAATAAATAATGAAAATGAATATTGGCATCAGAAAATGAACCATGAACCAATTTTCTAAATATACACAGCTTTTATACAATCAAAATACTGACAAGTTAAAATAATTAAAAATACTAGGTCAAAAACAAATTTAAAAAGAAATTTAGACGTATGTAATTGAAACAAAGGTATAATTACAAATGAAACAGGATAGTTGGCTTGGAAAGGTAAAAGCAGCTTCGCAGGGAAACCCGCAGAACAAGTCTTGAAACAGAAGGCATCAGAAAGGCAAGGGGGTGGCACCGTATGACACTTTGACGAACAAGGTAATGTTTAAGTGAAACGCTTTGGAGAAGATAAATGAAATTACCTAGACAGTTTAACGCGTCTAAGTTGTTTTCATTAATAATTTGCACCTGACAACGGGATTCATTCAATTATTTTCGACTTCTCCTAAAGCGATGACTGGAAGTAAATTGCTTTCATTGTTATTTCCTCAAAACGTGAAACATAATAATTAATACTTCTTATGGTGATGGTGGTAATGAATTTCACGTATTTTGTTGAATTTAATGTATATACTTACTTCACACTATATATTTGCTTGTATCAATGCCAGGATATTGGTATTGTGGTATTTTTTATTACAAATTTTCCAATCGATGTAAAAACAGCTAACGTGTTATATCCAGACAATATAAGAGGTTCTTTATCTCAGTGAACTCGAAACTCGAAACACTTTTCATCATTTAATTAGAAGTATTTTATTTGATTTCTGTATTAATATGAACATGGTTTTGATACACACATTC
Organism: Laupala kohalensis; assembly: GCA_002313205.1. Taxonomy (NCBI): domain Eukaryota; kingdom Metazoa; phylum Arthropoda; class Insecta; order Orthoptera; family Trigonidiidae; genus Laupala; species Laupala kohalensis. Next base: position 324,993 of record NNCF01128198.1, on the reverse strand, counting down.
TTAATGTGATGAGCTCCTCATTTGTTATAAACTATTAATTTAAATATAAATAATCGCACGAAGGAAGTTACAACAAACGAAGACATATCGTGTATGTGCATTATTTCACGTTAATTTATTAATGAAAATATTTTTCGCGTATTTTGTTTAATTATATTGCTTTATTAAAAATAATAAAATATGAATGCGAAAATTTTAAAGTATGTATGGTTAATTTAAATTATTATCCGTATTATTGTTAGCCTAAAGTTAACCGAAATATCATTGAAAGAACTCTCTCACTCACTATAAGTACAACTGGAGAAAATACGACGTATAATAATTTTAATAACTCTGAAATATATCATTAAAAACTTAGATACTACTTCTTTTGAATAAGACGTTTATTTCCTAGTTACAAATCTACTTTCTTCAGTAGTCGATATGTTAAAATTTGATTAAATTGAGAACACACATATTGTTTTGATCAAATAAACACATTTATTTTTCTTTTCAGATTTTGATTTCTTGAGGAGTAAATATTTTACATTACATTACAATAATAATCACTCTTCATGTATTCAACTATAAATTATTTTGTGTTTAATGAAATTTAAAAAATCTCTTTTGCGATGAAAGTGTGTTTCCAATCCAGGAAAATAATGATTTCTGGACGAGTACTGTGGCGACATTTTGAATGACTGATATAATTGGACGAGCTGCTTTTGTTTCAGGCTTTCTTGGTTGCAGCATTTGTGTGACTCATGACTCGATGACATCACGACTCAAAGGGAACGAGGAAGCTTGGGAGAATAAAAGAAGGATGTATTGTAAAAATTTCTTTTGTTGTACATGGTATATGTGTTTCGACAGATGAAAAAATTCTTAACCATAACAAACTTTGTCAAAAATTTCGTCTTTACGATATAATATTTTTAACACCGTTGTAAGTATAGAATAATCTTTTATTTACATTCACAACGTTTTGACAGGATTTCTTTCATCATCATAAAATACCCGAGAATACATTCTCCACCTAGTCAATTCAATGAAGTAACTAGTCGGGAATCGTCGCTCAGTTGTCAAGGGGTCATTGACATATTATGACTCGTTTTGGTCCCCTTTAAAATGCCACACTTTTTCAATATATATTGACTTTTCCCTTTCTTAAGCGACGTAACTAATTAAAAGGATATTTGAATGTGTTCATTATATTTGCTCTGTTTTATCTGTGATTTTTTAATACACATTAGTTCTAGGAGCGATCCTGTAAATGTAAATTTCATGCCAGGGTTATTGACAATTTTCGAATCATCCCCCTTTTATCCCCCTGTGGGATGTAACGTTAGTAAGTGGTTTTAAAATGTTAGAAAATAGTGAAAGAAATATTAAAAAGAAAAGAGCTTATTATGGAACATTAGAGACTACGCGAGGGAATTGAACATAAGTCAACTGAAGCGAAAAAATGGAAGACATAGAACAAATCATTCATCAACTCATGAATCTTTGAATTAGGAATCTTCAAGTATCGCGATCTAATGTATGCGAATGAATATACTAAGATACGAATGCCCCTGGGGAGCTAAACTACGACCATGACTTCTTAACGTGGACATAAGACGAACAGATCGACTGTGAATGTGACGCGTTTTGACTGTTTCTTATCTGCAGGAAGCGCACCCTCCGCCAAACGCATCGTGAAGAGACCGCCCCCGCCACCCAAGTACAAAGGGAAGCATCCACCGCCGCCCCCTCCACCCCACGACTACCACGATGAGGAACCCTACGAGGGATACTCGTATGGGGGCGATCACGGCGGCCATGACAGCTACTCCTACGGCGAACACGAGGAACTGGGAGGCCATGACGGGTATTCGTACGGGAACTCAGGAGGCCATGAGAGATACAGATACGGTCCACCCCCTCCACAACACGGAGGTCACGAGGAAGAGTATGCAGGAGATGATTGGTCGGGCGGGAATGATCTGAGGTTGCACTCGCCGGACTTTGGACTCATTCATGAGGAGTTCAGACATGAACTTCATCACAACTTGAGGAAAAGACCCGGGAGGTGAGTAATTTCATCTTTTACTCTGTCCTTCTACATTTTCTATACTCTCTAATTTAGTGTCGCTTCATATTATTCCATCTCATATTCCAGAAATTTCATGTACAGCAGACTCTCGCCAATCCTATTGTGCCTATTAGGCCAGGTCACAAAACAAACAACAACTTATAATCCGGATGTCCAGTGCCAAGTAGCCATTGTTGAACTGACTCGTATAAATTAGCTCACCAATACGTTCGTCAATTCAACTAAAGTTCACGTTTATTCACTTAAGTCCAAATTAATCATACGTGGATATAGTAAATCGTTGTGGATTGTATTTTGAAAAAATAATAAGAAACGTTTCATTATACGAGTACAGTAATATTTTCATGTCACAATACATTGCAGTTTTGTTTCAAAATTAAAAGTACAAAAATTAATCAGAATATTAACATACAAGTGTTACCAAAAATAAAAAAAAGTTTGTTTGCGTCATGGCGGCGGGCAAATTCACTGCTTTTGGTATATTGTTTTTCAAAAAAAATATTTTTATCCCGGGCCAGATAGGATGGAGTGTGGGTAGTTGTGAGCCGGATAGGTGCGAGTCTACTGCATTTGATAAATCGTAATTTGAAGAGATAGCGGCCTAGATTTACTGCACTTATCCATAGGAGAGACGACAAATATAATTTTTAAATAATATGTAAGTTTACGTTTTTTCACATCATTGCTGGAGAAGAAAATTGTCGTAACAATTTGGTTCGAGAAATACTCATTTTGAAATGTGGTTATTGATGTTTCTCGATGACATCGGTTAAAACATAAGGTTAACATTCCATCAAAAAATGTTACAACAATTTGAAATTTAATTTTTTTGTTGGTCCAGAACAATTTGTTGCTCAAATAATAAAGCATCACTTTCTCGAACGGGTTTGTCGAAAAACTTTAAAATTGGTCCCGTGAGGAAAGCCTCACTCGAAATATTCAAAGGGGTGAGTTTTCAACGAGTTGTAACAGGAAGTTTATTTTTTTTTACAAATTTACATTTACAAAACGCAAGTATGTTCCTCTTTCTCAGTTTTAACAAATAATCCATATTAAATCAGTTTCCTCTTTTGGATTAATTAACATTAATACCACTGATGATATGAAACGCTAAATTACTGATAAATTAGAAAAGTCTGGGAATGTTGAAATAAACTAAATGTGTATCAACAAAAACGTTGGTCCAAGTCCTCAAGATGCTCTTAACTAGAAATAATTTGTGCTTTCTCCTCAATCTGATTGAAAAATCCACGTATTTGCTCGTGACAGCTCGTAAATCATAAGGGGTGATCTTAGAACACGAAATTGTAATATGCGAAAGCACTCTCTTGTTCTCCATTAGACGATCACAATGACGCACGTGACTACGAAAGAAAAGAGAAGCGTTTCTCTTCAAATGTTTGGACCGAATGAGTGAGAATGAGGTACACAATAATGTTAGCAATGGAATTCTGACTGTACACGATTGATCTAAATCCCCCGAACTAATACCATTGCTAAGTAGTAACGTTCATTGACAATGCTCGACAATGGTCAATTAGTATTTTTTTAAATTTTTGTAATGGATTTTTTGTTGCGGGTCCCTTACGTTACTCAAAATAATTATGTAAGGTGATTTGAGTGACCCGGTAACATAATATTGCTCAAATAAACTTTCCACATTTGATACGTCCCAGTTCTATTACTGAGCGGTTCGAATATTAGATATTCAGGAGTTATACGGTCACCAATAACTTATTTTCTCCTATCGCCAATGACCGTAGTCTTTCTTTTAACTGTATTATTCTCATTTAATTTATTGCTGCGCGACCATTACCACATATTATTACCAAACGCAAAAAATAATAGTGTTACGAGTTTCCACCTAAATAGTCCGATAAAAGTAATTCTATTTGAATAAAATTCAACTCATATTTCAGAAACGTAGGTATTTTACATTCATGTCATATAAATTGTAAATGCAACTTCGTAATTTGTTTTTGTAAAAATCTGAATAACGAACGAATTTTGAACTCTTTTGGTAAAGCAAATTGAAAAAAGAGAGAATTTCTTAACAGCCTTTAAAATATAATGTTTTATAAAACAATATTTTCAGGGCAATAAGTTATTGGAAACAATTATTGCCCGTGCACTTCTAACTTTGGAACCGGTCTGTGATAGAATTTTTGTATATCCTAAGTGTAAAATTTATGTGAGCAAATTTATTCTATCGAATCACTCTAACCACCTTGGGTATTTTTTTAATTAACACAAGGCACTTTCAACATAGAAACCTTTGTAAGAAAAACCAGATCTTTATAAATTATTATATTATATAAATGTGGAAATCATTTTATTAAAATAGTATTCATACCTTGTAAAGTATTCTGACTCGAATAGCTTTCCTTACAATAGGGGTTCTAATCTACTTCTCTCTTTTTTTCTTTTCTTTTTTGTAAAGTAAAGTACTTTTTTTCGATTGATGAGCTTTCATGTACAATAAAACTGAATCACAACACATGTTTAGATAGATCACGCACACAACAAAAGAATTCGAACAGAAGATACAAGAAAACGTTTCTCCTTTGATTTTTTTTTTGTTGCCTCCTCATAGTGACTCAATCTCAATTTCCAAACAGTTGCTACGTCATTCCACTGATGAACTTCACAGTCTGCGTGGTAACTTCCCCGCGATTACCTTCCATCATTGGAATTGTCGATGCCACACAAGAACAAAGCACGTATCTTTTGTTCTTCAACCTCTGTTATAGCGGATATGAGATCTCAACTGTCTAGAAAAGGACTGGCAGCGCTCCTGGCGGCTACGAACCCAGTCACGCACAGCAACCGTCGCCCGAGGGTCGTTGGGAGTCTTAATGCTCGAGGCGTGATGTTCTAGCGGGTGGAGAAAGAGGACGACGTAGCAGATACGGAACCCTAGGGCGTTTTAAGAGTGGCGCGTGTTTGTCGAGGTTGGAACTCGGAAGGCCAAGAAGGTTTTCACTGCAGATCGCAGATGTATCCTCGGGTTACTTCATTATTTAGGAGTTTGGGTCACTCGCTTGCAACGAACGAGTAGTAAGTTGTGATGATGCTGAGATGTATAGAACAGTATGTGTGGTGCGGTGTTGGCAGACGGATGAGTAATATAGGATATACAGTCCTGATGAAGGAAAAATAAATTTATCGAAACGACGGTTGCATAAATAGTGTAACATTATCTTTTGACCTAAACGCAATAACTCTTAAAGAATAATGAATAACGAGGTCAATGACCAAGAATTTTCTCAGATACTTTATTTTTGCGAGGGTTTATCTCGAGCAGGTTTGATATCTCGTCCGAAGACAGAGCGTAGCTTTTTATAAAACTGAGAACGCACAAATGAAAACTTTCAATATTATAGCTGCATACTTATAACATATTCTTTATGCATAAAATTTAATTGTATCATTTCTATTGTGAGGCATATTTGGGGCTTGGGGGATCCTTGGCAAATACAAAGGTTGATGCCGCGGTTCACGATTAGAAATAAATATAGCAATCATCCATCAAAATTATTTTTAAAACAGTACCGACAAATATCTCGCATATAGTAAATTAGTTTTCTTTGAAAAGCAGACATAAAAAAACTTATAATATAAAAAAACAATCATCAAAAATATTTCAAACTCGTTAATTGTTTAATAAAAATGAAAACAATGTTTTTTTATCACGTTTCTCCCCAGTTCTTGATGATCTCTTTTGAAAACATATCGAAACAAATAGACCCCCCCAAAAAAGTTAAAAAGGGATCAGACGAGATGGAAGTGAAGGAAGATGGAGCGCGTGTTTGAGCGACTCGAGTAGGGAGCAGAGACTGCTGCTGCTGCCGCTGCCGCTGCCGCCGCCGCTGCCGCCCCAGTCCTCACGTTCTCTTCAAGCGACTCCTGTTATTCGTGTCCCAGTCTGAGATTGGGCACGAAACCCAAGTAGCGGGACAAATTTCATTACAGTGGAAACGAAAATGACGAGGACGATTCGCACTCCGCTTCGTAATTGTAGATAAAGCCATGTTGCAGCATCCTTAATAAGCGCCCCTTGGGATAATTCGGCTTCTGTTTGAAAATCAATGAGATTTTCTTTATTTACTAAATTTGTGGTCCGAAAAAAAGTCAATTGTCCTAAAAAGAATGTATTTAGATCTTATATACATTTTCTGATAAATCCAATGTGTACGCTAACAATGATCAAAGTTTGGACGAACGAGCTTCTCTTTTGAAAATTATATATGTAACAATTTCAGTAATACTTTGATTTTGCATTTCCACCACCGAACACATCATTCGCGGGTAAATTTTTAGCTACAGAGATGAAAGAGATAATTCAACGTTTTTGTACGTTTTACTTTTAGTATTTAGTCGGTAGAAGAAAATATACGAAATCTCTTTCATTTTCAATTAAAAATCCTTGATTATTTCATTCACGCATTGCAAACAACAAAGTTACCCGTACATCAAAATCAATTATATTCGTATTTTCAAAAACCTTAGTGTCGTTGTCAAACAAAAATTCATGTATTGAAGGCTCGTTCAATACTATAGTTCTCATCAATACGGACGTAGCAACCAGGGTGGGGGGGGGTGCATTTATCAATGATTGAGTTCGCTCTATTGTATTGTTTACACCTCAGATACCCCTCAGTCACATAGCAAAAAATCCTGGCTATGTCCCTGCGACAACCAGTGGCGGCTGTAAGGATTCGTCCATCCCCCCTTCTCGCATGATTTTTCATGTACCCCTCATTAAAAAAATTGGCATTGTCACTTATAAAATTATTGCCAATTTTCACGTAAACATTAAATGCACTATTAAATTACAGTCAGTATTGTATTTCTCTTTAATGTAATTGCTTAAAATTTATATAAAAAACCTTTATGACTTTAGGGTTTATTTTGATGGATCTCACTGTAATTTCCTACCGCCTTTCAGATACACGAAAGAGAATTCTTAGCATTCCTACGCTTCGCTTGCGATGCGCTGAGTCGGAGTAGCGAACAACCCAATCTACGCGGACCCACTAAACTTCACTTCCCATCAGACATCAAATTGTTTTTCATTTTATATCAAATCGAGAAAATATTTGTGATATTTGTAAATTTTTATTTTTCATATTATTTCCTCGTAATTTTCTTACCATGTTGCGGTCTCCCACACTCGCCCCACCCCGCCCGCGCCGCAAACCCTGGGCACCCGCTGTCGCCCCACTGGCGACAACTCAGTTGATTAAATACTTTCCGTTTGGGGGAACTATACGATGGAGAGATCTGACAGTTCGCTTCAAGTAGTTCCTGTCCGTACCACGTGGTGATCGAGTACTTCGTAAAAACCATGTCCTGCTTCTGTCCACGAGATGGCGGTGACATTTATCCCTGATTCTTTCGAGACAATTTAAATTTGTCGCTTTCCTTCTTCCTCTGACGATTTCCACGCGACTGTATCGCAGAGGAAGAAGAAGAAAGTGATTTATGGTTCTTCTCTCTGCTCTGGTTCACGTGGAACGAATCTCCTGTCACCTCAACGTCTGGGAGGTTGACGTATCAATAGAAAAGAAGAACGAATAAATAAACTCTCTGCGCTTTTCGTTTTCTGTAGACCAGGGGTTGCCAAACTTTCACCGCAAGTTTTAAGAGTTTTCTACGCTGAAAGACGAAAGTATTTATTCCATGCCTAATCTTATGATGTAGCAAGATTCCAATGGAAAAGAGTGACCGCGGTGGTATAGGGATATTAGCGTCTTAACTTCCTCCATATCGCGGTGTACCGTATGAACGGATGTGAGATTGAGACGTAGAATTCATTCGTGGGAAAATAAAATATTTTTCCTACAAATCCTCAAGTCGCAGCTCTGATCGCATATTTTTTAATGGGCGTGTAAAATTTCACTGACGTGTTTACTTACTTGATAATTATAATACATATTTAAGAATAGACTTACATACTTGAAACTCACAGAGCAATTGTGGTTACATGAAAGACTTGGAATGACGTGTTATCTATTTCCTTTTTTGCCACGATTCTTGCGATGTGTATTTCTTCCATCTAATTTGAGCCGTTTGTTTTTGTTGTAGACTTGTATTGACCTTATTTTATTGATGTGGTTCGACTCCAACCGACTTGATTTCGATTCCTTGAGGTCAGTGGATTTTATTTTGTTCGTTTGTGTTAATCTACGAAAACCAAAGGCATTTCATTATGTGATCACTTCTCGAAGTCATTCTCTCCTCATCACAAAAACTCGTAGATTGAAACAAACGAACGAAATCAATAAATGTTTTCTCTTGGCAACGAGTGTCGATATCAGACAAGTGAAATCGAATCCCAACAATCGAAAATATTATCTTAAGATTAAGACGCAGTTTATACTTTATCCTTTTATTTGTTACTGATGGAATTTTTACTCGATGTTTGTGGCTCCGTGATGTTAACCTGCAAATGATTTTTTTTTAAATTCTCAACCGATTGGAACGATCTTAGGCTTCAATGAAAAGTCTGACTTTGCATAGGCAATTTTATACTTTACTCACCCTTAGTTTTCTAACACTAAATCAATGATAATATATTTTCTAGCGCTATGACAATATTAGCAGTTGACGTTGCTTGTGATGTCTATGACGTCATCAACCATTTACCTCTCGAGAATAGCACCTGTTGTTTTGACGCAGTATTTGAGTTTGTTCATGTTGTGTTGGTATCGTAGCAGATTTCAAATTACGCGCTAATTACCCTGCCGGATAGGTAATAAATGCCGACGTGAATGCGTAATAAAAATATTTTATTTTTTAAAAATTGATTGCAAAACGAAGCTGTTGCACTCAAAAGTAGTGAGTGGGCAAAGTCAAGGAGGCCAATATCGATAAAAAATAGTTTCATTATACCGTGATCATATTAGTGGGATTTCCGCTTAATCAAAATGTGACAATTCATCTTTTCATTCATTCACTGTTAAAAACTGAAGGTGAGCGAACTATAAAATTGCCTGAACAAACTCAGACCTTTCATTAAAGTCCAAGGTCGTTCGAATCGCTTGAAAATGAAAAATTCCATTCAGGCTAACACGCCGGGGCTGATGTTTGTTTCCTGTGTGTGATGGACGTGTGTTTGTTTTCGCAGACGACGTCCCCCGCCGCCGCCGCCGCCGCCTCCGTCGCACCTACGCGACGACTACGACGATTACGACACTGTGGAGAGCGCGTCTGGAGGCAGACCAGCGCATCACCCGCCGCCGCCGCCGCTCCCCGCGTTGCATCGCAGTCAGGAACACGAGACCATGCACCC
>NNCF01128198.1:295927-315594 GCA_002313205.1 Laupala kohalensis | reverse complement strand
CCCACCCCCACCCCCTCCACCACCCCCTCCACCACCACCGCCCCCACCACCTGCACACGACCCACGAGACGATTACAGCACTCGACTGCCTTCGTTCCACGAGCTAACTGCCACGCCCCCTACTCTACATAGGTTCGATCCTTTGTTGGTGAGTGAAGAAATAAATAAATAAATAAATAAATAAACTTTACAGTCAAAAAAGCAGTAGCATACTGCGTATGACCACGTGGGGGATAACAAACTTAAACTACTCTCCGGAAGCAAACGAGGGACCATCCCATCAATTCCGATCAAGGGTCCAAGGACACTGGTAGATTTCATATTCATGAATTAAAATAGTAATAAAATACATTTTGTTATCCAAAATAAATGGTAGATGTTATGTGCTATGAAAATTCGAAATTAATAACACAAAAGTATTAATGACATTCCCGTCCTTGGAAAATCCGCTACTACCTGAAGGAAAACCGGAGAAAAACCCGGGCCAGAATGAGGCTACAGAGATCATGTACGTCACCCTGCCAAGGTAGTGTAGAGTTAGAAATAAACTATTATAAATGTAAAGGATTAAAAACTACATGCGTACACCTCTCTGATTATAAAAATGAAAATTTATCTAATTTAATTATTATAATTATCTGCACTCAGTTTGGGTTTTATTATCGAAATTGATTGTTTGCCCTTGCGTTCTTGTGGAGAGTACATTAGCTTATTGGTTAATCGTAGTTATCTATTGCTTTTTGGTACGATTTTTTGTGTGTATTATATTCATGACGAAAAATACTCTTTAAAATATTCAGTGAGTTGAGGAGGATCAAAACTTTTATAAAATTAACTTCGAACTTCCAGTACATACGATGAATGACAGAAACTGCATTTGCTGGTATAATTCCCACAACAGGGTTGGTTTAATTCCCTTGAACATTGGGACGCTGTATTTCTTCGACGTCAAAGATCTCGTCTCATTTAACCACCATCATTTAAACGTAAAAGACTGGTTATCACTGTTGGGATTTTGCGTTTCGTTCGTTCTTTCAATTCATTTACACCAACAAGTATAATCGCGTTGAACGGTCACCAAATGATACACATAGATTTCACTCACAACTTCTGGGTATTTATTTACTCGGGGAGATAAATTTGCATCGTCTACGGCCATTTCAAAACTGCAGCGGACCGGGACTCGAACCCAGGACGTCCTACTTTGACCGCAGGTGAGCTACCACTGCATCATTCGCCTCAACTTCTAAATCCCGTGCACAAGGTTCTGGGTTTGAGTCCAGGTTCGGCACGATTTTCACCTAGCCGCAGACAATCCATTAATAGAATTGTTTACACGCGATTCATGTCAATTGTCCTTGGAGAAAAGACAGGGAGAATGAAGTAGTGCTAACCGGAGAGCTACTTATGACCTTATCTGTCTAAGAACGTACTCGAAATATAGCGTACATGGTGAAGAAGATTTCTCGGAGTTCCGAACACTCCTCTTCCTGCATGCGCATTCACTCCCAGTTTTCATCTCCTCTGGGAAGCGGGTCACATCACTCGTGAAACCAGTAAATGATTCAGGAACCGAAAACCTGTCCCAAATTATGATTCCTTTGAACGCAACCTCGTTCTCTAGAAAGATCGATTCGCCAGACGTCACAAACAGTGGTATCTAAAGACATACTTCATTTTAATAGAATAATTACGACTTTCTTCTACCTACTCTATACAAATGTTCTTCACTTTATATCAAATTGTTTATTTAACAAAGTCGACTTAGAGTAACGTTTTTCATTAGCAGCATAAAAAACTTTCAAGTAAAATGCAAAAAATTCAAAAATTATCTAAATTGAACCCCAATCAAAATAAACCTGTCTACGTTCATTCCACTTATTTTCCGTGTACGCTTTAAATGTTTAGTGTATTGGGTACTAGGTTTTTATATTCACATTCTATATTACGTTTATACATTAAAATTTTGAAAAATATTTCCTTCTTGCAGCTGATGTGTCGTTCAAACGAACAGCAATTTAAAAAATAGGTGCTTTCCCTTAATCGAAATTTAACATGTGATATTTACGACTATCCAATAGATTTTTTAATACGAATGAAGTAGTGCATTGTTGCTGAAAGTGCATTGTGGGAAGATATTTTCTGTATCTTGCTTTTTCACCGTCCAAGAGAGTTAGAAAGAACTTACATTATCAATGAAATAATTAAATATATTGTTTTTATGTCTAAGTACTCGTTGAAATAACCGATTCGCTGAACATTGTCGCAAAGTGTAGTCATGATTATTTTCAAAAATGACTGGAAATTCTTCGAAAGTTTTTTGTATAAGTTCATTTTATACCCCTTGGAGAGATTTTAATGAAAATGAAATGAGTTAGAGAACGAAATCTATGCGGGATAAAATCGTTTGATGTCGTGGAATTTGACTGACGGGTACTATTTTTTTCTCTTGGGGCTTTAGAGCTCGTCAACGTCAAGGCCATTAAAGCCCTATGGGTACTATTAATTCCATTCTTTCTTCCAATTAGACTTTCTATTTAAGTTCGCGAATAGTTTACTTCGGAGCTCTTCAGTCATGAATTTGAATAAATCCTTCTTGGCGCAGGTATTTTTCTCCTTTTAATTTCAAAATATTTAAGTTTCATTTTAAATAGATCTATATCTTTGTCATAAGTGATCATGAAATGATGTTTGAGAATTAAAAGTATAATTAAAGAAAAATATGTTCTGTTCTTACTTAGTCTACGATTCCGAGTTCGATATCAAACTCAGGACATAGTTCTTCAGCAAATAGTCCTCTTTCTGATTTAAGTATAAATATACACGAATTTATGAATGTAAAATATGATGAAAGTTCCACTAAAAAGGAAAGGAAAATAGTATTTGAAGATAGAAGTATTTTAAGACTCCCTCCACCAAAATGTTTATTTAAATCGTTCTCAAAATTTGATGTTAAGATAAAAAAAATCTCTTCCAACATGCCCCAATTTTCTCTCTCTATTTCGTTCTTTACATTTCCTGTCTGAACCTTCTCTTTTCTGCTGTGTATGGATATTCTGTTTTACGGATACTCGCCACCATTACACTCTCTAGTGAGTGTGGCGCGAACTAAACTCGCGCTCTGACGGTGATCTTTCGTACTCTTTGCAGGTGGAGCTGACGACTGCCATTCCTCCACCTCCGCCTCCGCCGCCACCGCCGCCTCCTCCACCGCCGCCACCACCACAGCCACAGCATCACCTCCACCACCACCCACCCAGTGGTCCAGCGTTCGATTCAGGAGTGAGTCACATGAACGCTCCGCTGCCGCATCAGCCGACGTCGTGGGGCGTCGTCGCGACGGCGGAGCGTCCGCGAATCGCTTTGGTGCATCCCACTTCAGGGGATGACCACGCTCCAGCGTTCTCCAGCGGGACACATCTTCGACATCCGGGTTTGGCGGCCCCTCACGCCGCGGACCACGACATTGGATTTGGAGAAGGGTTGGAAGACGTCCACGAAGGGATTTTCAGCAGACACCGCATCGGATTCTGAGACGTGGATCCTCTTCATGAGATTGGTCTATTCAGCTTCCGAGAGAGTCACGGGAGCAATCCCCATGGATTTGCTTCAGCACACTCGGCGAACACCCCCCACTCAGATGGGACGCATTATTCACATCCCTCTCACATGAACCAAAAACGAAACTAAGAGACGAAGATGATGAAAGTGTAGGAAGTGGGGATGCATCCCCCCACTCTTCAACTACTGGGAACAAATTCCCCAGCCTCCATTCCATGCAGTGGACAAAAGTGATTCCTCGTGTATTAGTTCTCTATCACGAACCATTGACAGATCGGCATAGAAGAAGTTCGACCACAAGAAGACGCTGAAATACTGAGGACCATGTGTCGAGGTAGATTGTACCAAAAACGAACTCAATTGCACATTAAAAGCTATCACTACTCTCTGAAAAGTTATACAATTGTAATTATAATGATGGACATTGTGTAATAATACTTATTATGACAGAGAAATTAAAAAAAAAAATCTTAGTTATAATCTGAATACGACCATAGTTGTAATTGTATCTACATCCACAAACATGTTTATGATACATTCAGTCTCAGTCAATATTTTCAAGTCTTTGCAAACTGCCAAAACCATAAGTACTTTCTCTAGAAACTTTCATTCTTACCCTTTTGATGTAAGGTTGGTTAAATATTTGATTTTCCACCAAATAAAAGTTAGAAAGTGTTACAGAAGACGAGTGTTAAATTCAATGCTTTTCTTGTATCCTAAATCACATCAGATTCTACAAAGCGCGTCGTTGTGCCAGGAACAGAAAAGATATCCAATTAATGGAGTCTGATTCGTTCGTTTTGATCGCCATCTTAAATCGGATTTAAAAGAAAATTTGTAGCATTCTGACATCTTCTGCACCTCACCCTTAGCCCTGGTCAACGCTCCAGTGCTGCTATCTACAGATCGTTTGTGAACCAGATTGTCACGTAAATAAGGAAGTATTAAAATATTGTGATAACTATCGTAATGGTATAATTGTTCCATATTTCAGTAATACATAACTTCGTCTTTAAAGAATACGGAGTAGCTGCGAAGGGCTAAATTAAAAGTTCTGAGACGGAAAATTTGAAGGAAAGCAGAAAAAAAATACAACTTACGGATACTGTTTCATCTATGGTTCTGATTCACAATCAAAATCAAATATTTTAACCGTGCGTGCCATTAAAAATAATTGAATCTTTTCTGAAGTTACACTTTTACAATAATGTTCATGCACAATACCATAAAATTTACTTTGTTTTGTTGCCACAAAATTTATAAAATACTATTTATTATTCATCAATTACTTAATCTTTTTATACAATTTTATCGTCATTTGTTGTTAGAGATTAAATATTTTGTTGTATTTCATTACAAAATTTATTTTATCATCATATTAATGAATGTTATTGAGATAAAATGAAATATGTTACTGCATGTCTATAACCATGTACGAAGACGATCGTTCTTGTCTTTTAATAAGGAAGGCTTGTCTATAAGGAGGCCACGGCAGGAGACGGAATTCTTGCTTATGAGCAATCTAGCTCCACACTAATGTTACTGTACATGCTGCTACTGCCATTCGGACAAGCTCAACTCTAGTCTCCTTTTAACTGTGCAATATTTTATGACACTTAGACTTAAGGTAGCAACACTTTTTGTATTGCTGTTTTGTTAATAATAAACATTTTATTTTTCTGAAATGTACTTTATTATAAATTGATTCCTGTCACTTGTCTTGCAGAATATATTGACCGTGATCAAACAATCTTGTCTACGCAATAAGAATTTAAGTAAATTTGTGCATGTTAGGGATTATTTATGTATTAATTCACGCAATTTTTAAACTTTTTTTTAACTTCACCCGTCTTACAGTTAGTCACCTAATGCATCAATAAGGCGTCACTAATTTCAAGTCTTTTTTGGGCGAGTTTATAAGTCAGCTTTACGCACGTTTGATCTAATGAATTGTGATAATCAATTTAAGAAGTAAATATATTTTTTTTTAAATAGATCGTGTACATCAGCGCCGTCCAACTTATCTTAGTTCGCGAGGCATTTTCTATACACTTTCTATTGCTCGGACCCGCATGGAATGGGGTTTGGAGAAGTACTCACAAACAAATCGCACTAAGGGGTCATATTTATCTGTAACGAGACACTATAAAATAATATAAATTTGTTGACGATAAACAAACTGGAAAAATTAAATAGTATATTTCTGTACTTTTAAAAAGTATTTTTAATATTTAGTATTGTAATGAAAAGTTTTCATATCCTAATGTATGACGGGGAAATTCCGAAGACAAGTTTCTATTTTCTTTCACGGGACATACCACGTCAAATATTAATTCTGAGAGCATAGATGTATCACACAAAGTTGTTCCCCCAACGTTTGATCAAAGATTTAATGTAAAATGTAGTACAATTGCGCGGGTGGTAAAGTGAGTTTTACTGGTCGCCTGTTGCATACCCTGTTCGTGCTACGACACACTCCAAGAGTGACACCTTTAAAGGGTTTGGCATATGATATGAAATGAAATGATATTTGCAGGTTTACGAACAATTCCAAAGCTCCAAACAGACTAAATGTTTTACAAGTACATCAAACATGCAAACAAGGGATATTTCACAATTTCTACTCTTTTCTTTTCTCAAATAAAAATAAAAATGAAAGGGGACTACTTTTTCGCGTATTTACTTTGTTGTACTGTGACATCAAATCTGAAGCTTTGGATACAAAAGCAGAAGAAGAAAATTACTGACTGCGCAAGTAGTCATATAGCTGGATGCAGATCTAGGATTCTCTATAAAAATAAATCCGTATCTCTCTAATGTAAGATCAGTTTCTAATGTTACGCATTTTAACTCATTTCTGTTAGGGTTTTCTAGACAAGCTTCGATTCTGGTTAAGATAAAAAAAAATTTATAGAATAAGCAACCTCTAACTAACTTTGTGCAAAAAAAAAAGAAAAAAATTTACATAATTAGGCCACTCACATTAGAGTAAACGGAAAAATGAATAGAACAAAATAGTACAAAAAATAATAAGGCACGAGCTGTGGGAGAGTGAAGAGTCTTTTCCAAAACAAAGTTACATGGAAAGTGAACGTGTTTGAATCGAGATCTAAAGAGAAGAACAGAAAAGACAGAAAGAAAAAAAAAACGTTCTACGTAAATATATCCTAAGGACATTGTGAGGAATTATTTAAGAGAGACTGATTACAAAATTTGCTGTTTGGACGGAAAACAGCAGGTTGGTTCGAGAATATTCGGTGGTGAAGATGTTACGAGACTGATCTGTAATTTCGGTAGTCTTCTTAATAAGCAAATAAAGAGGTAGCCATGGATTCGAATAGGTGATTTACGTAATAAGCAGTGTTTGAAAAGCGCTTCTTCGGAAGAGGTGGTTTGGAGCTTAGCTCCGCGTTTAAGAAATGTTTTCAAATGATTCACGGAAAAGAAAGAAACAAATAAAAAGTTTATTTAACGAATATCTTTTGCTCAGGGAGAGAAAGAAATTCCTTTTTCTCTATCGTATATACACAGAAACAAACAAATTTTTACAATAAATTTATCGTCAAAAAGCAATTACACTACGTACGACCACGCGAAGGACAATAAACTAATTAACTCTGCGGAAGCAAGCGAGGGACCATCCCATCAATTCCGATCAAGGGCCCTAAGGCAAAGGCGGATTCAAAAATTTAAGCAAAAATTCCTAGATAAGATAAAAAGTTAACTAAGTGTTATAATACTAATAGAATGTCAACATGTTGGTAATATAACTCAAAAAAATTATTTTACATGTACGAATTATTATCGATCTATATTATTCCGAGTATAGTGTTTAAAAATCATAAGAATTGAAATAACACTAAATTCACAATTTCTTGTTTCAATAAACGCGCCCCTAGACAAAAACCTAGAGAAGCTGAATAAGAAATCCGCATCTACCCGAAGGAAAACCGGAGAAAAACCCGGGCCAGGATGGGGCTGCAGAATTAGGGGTAAGAGGGGTTCTACTCTATGTTATTGCTTTTTGTGTAGATACATCAATTCAAAAAAATAATGCAGATTATCAAACTTCAATGAAAATGTTGTTGCTAAGGAAATGTACTTGTGTGAGCTGCTCAATAAATTATGATAATGCTTCATCAGCCCAATATCGCCAGTTGAGTCACCGAAGTCAACAGTTGTTGTCAATCATTGAACTGGGAGTTTATTCATTTACATTCTCAATATTTTCCAGTTTTCAATTCTTTGTGCAAATAATTTACNTATATATATATATATAAATAAAAATTGAAATACTATTCTCTACGCAACTCCAAGGCGGTCGTAATCCATTCGAGATCTGGTATTTAGGTAATACACAGTTACAAATGTATTTTTTAAACTGTACGTGTCCAAAAACGAAGAACTTAGATCATGCAAAAAACGCAACTTCACATTAGCATACCTACAACTTATGAGACCCGGGAATTTTTAGAAGATCTCCTTTTCCAACCACAAACCAATGGGTGTGCATACTTTGTGACGTATTACGGAAAATAATTTGGAATTGAATTTGGTGTTGTATTTAAAAATAAAACCAGTTATTATTTATTATGCGGTTACAAAAAATATTGTAATATTTTTCAGTTCAATATTGCGTAATTATTGTTGGACACCCATTTAGAGGCTCCTTATAGGATGGGGTCCAGGACGGACCGCCACCAACGTCTCCTGGGTTCGCTGCTGCAACATCGACGTTTTCAATAATCTGTTCTCTTAAGCTCTACTCGAGACTAGAGAACAATTTATGCATTTATGTCTTTGTTTGCGTTTGTGAATTTGTGCAATGAAAGTAATTATAGCGCCCTTTAACTTTCATTAATAAAATTTCGAATACAAATAAGTATTTTGTGTCAATTGATTATTCTTGACTTTACTTTAGGAATTTTACTCAAACACACCATGCGAAGCATATTTGTTACTAGTCTGTATGCGACTGGGTCAGGTAATGATTTGATAGAAAAGCTCTGCTTTTGATAAAATAATTTTTATTTAGATGTCAGCCAAATTACACTACCCATAAAATTTCATGTGTAGTAAGAAAGTTAAAACAAAGTGATTAACAAATTAACTATTTACTCTCTCACGTCTCATAGTTTTTAATTGGTTCATAAATTCTTAAATATATCCTGTATCCGCGATTACGACATAAATAATGCGTAATAATCTTTATTTTAGAAAACATTGATTTGCAGTACTATTTTGAATATATAGTACATTGAAGCCAACAACTGCACTAATTGGAAGTGAATGAAGTTTCAAACTTTGTCACTAGGTAGCAGAAGTGAACAGACGCTGTGAGACATCGCTCTCACGGCCACAGTGTGAACTAGCTGGGGACTCGACTCGCATTATTAACAACTTGGAAAACATTTCTTTTCCAAAAGGGTTTCGTAAATAGGGTGACCGGATACTTTAGTATAAAACAGAGGACATCTAAAGAGAAAATCAAGGATATTCGGAGAGAAAAAATTAATCACGCATAATCATATAGTACACAAACAATAACAATGGCTGGAAACTTCAAATTGAATTAAATTTTACATTATGAAACACGAAACGTAACAACAGACACAAAAACTTATTTTCCATCATTACCCATCAACGTATTAAGTGTATGATTACCTCCTCTATGGCTCATACCTACGGCTAACTTTCTGCTCATAAAGGTCACACTCCTATCTATAATACCCAAAATAGGTAAAGTTTCTTCAATATACCCTGCAATATACTCAGATATCTCATTGCTAGTAGTTTCCACAGATATTTGCGTCAACTGATAAAAAAGAGGACTTTTGCGATTCTTTTCTTGTTTGCTGACACAGAAGAATTTTTGAGGACATGTACGCGAAAAAGATAGCGTCTGGTCACCCCATCCGTAAAGAACGTACAATCTATAATCTTTTGAAATCATTTCCAATCTAGGAGCCGGAAAACTAAGAGAACACAATTTAGTCAAATATCATGACACATGATAATTTTGATATCACTTCACATTGAACTTGACGAATAAAATCGTGACACAATTACAACAACAAAAAAGACATAAATACGGGAATGTAATACTGAAGATTCACTTTTCTCCATTCGTTGATGTGTTTGTGATGAATTAGATGAAACTTTACCCCAAATTACTTTTACTATTGTGTGTTTTCAAGGTTTAGGGTTAAGGAGATTCCTATTGATACGTGATCAGAGAGTTTGTCGAGTGACGTAAAAGAAAGAAGAAGGAAGAAAGAAGTTCCATGGTGTTTTTCGCAGTAAATTGACATTAAACAACGACATCGCCATTTGTAGTATTTCACTTTACTACCACCATCATTTTGACTTTACTATAATTTCCTTATAAAATACTCGTATAATCTTTCAAATAAAAGTTGAAGAGATCTATTCCGATATTTACGAATTGTGTCCCGGAGAACGCACTATCAGAATTTCATTTAAGATATCCGGAGATCTCGCATATGCGTAAACGATATTGTTAGTAAGGTCACACATAATGAAAGAGAGTTGAGAACAAAATTTGGGAACAATGTTTGAATTCATATGTTACAGTGGTATTTCCGCACATCCCACTCCGGCAACAATTACTTCCAATACGCAAAATCTCCAGACATTAAAAAAATGAATATAATTTTTATATTAAAATAAAAGTACAAAATACCCGACATTTTTATGAACTATTTGTGACGACATTCATACGTTTATCACAAAGTTTTGGGAATTTAGTTATTTAATAATTTAATTTTCTACTTGTGCTAGCCATTATACATTACAGAAAATGGCTAGAATTTCTAAGTTTCGTATTTTTTAATTTATGATTGAATAAATATCGTCTTCTTGTTTTGAATCACCCTTTATTACATAAGCTATACTCAAAATCGGCTGTTTCATCTTTATTTACAATTGTTCAGACATTTTTGATAAGTTCTCATTAAACAAGTGAGTCGAATCTTTTAAGGCAATGTATTGAATCATTTACTAAGTGAATCATCTCTGGAGAACAATCTCTTTGGTTAATTTAAGTGATTTATCTTGATTGTTGATAAGCTAGGGAAATTTTCCTTTCAAACCATAGGTTGATTCAAATATTTTGCCATACACGCAAGAGTTGGGGAAGCCAAACCTTCCTCGTCGCGTCACTCCTAATCGAGTTAGCAGAATGTCACATGATTCATCGAATCAAATTGGCAACAGCGCACTAGATTGAAACTATATAAACCACATGGCCTCTTCTCTTCGCTCTCTACGCTACTTCTACACGAGATTCAGTTCTAGTACACGACTACTATGATTACTACTACTATTACTAATGAGAGGATAAAATGTCTGATCTCGCCTCTCTTATCGTAGTTCGAACTCTTTACTGTCGGTGCCAAACCGACATATATTTTCTCTTGTTGAACCCTTCACAATAGGGATTATCACGTTCGAACACATCGCATCGTTACTTTCATTCTCGTCGCCAAGCCGACATTTTCTCGCAAGATCGAGCCTAATTGCACCTCAGAAGATTACTACTCATCAACTTTTTCTTTGTCAACACGTCAGCCATCCGGATCAACTCTACAACAGCTTCAACCAACTGGTTTCCAGGATCTTCTCTCTCTCTCTCTCTCTCCATATCATGTCAGCTCTAGGAAATCAGTATTGTATTATTATTTCTCATCATATCATAGCAAGTCATTAAATCATTTTATTATTGTCAACAATTAACTTTCATCTCACTCCCTCATCCATCATCACTTTGCATTTTTCCAATCATTTTGTTCTTGTGCAGGTAAGATTGAACTTGTCTGTACAACAATGTTTCCGTTGTTGAAATGTGTAAATGAAAAGTTGAGGCGAGCAAATCCAATATATTTTGTTTCTGCATTCAAACAAGAAGAGACATAAATTTGTTACGTTTCGGCAATTTCTTTTGCCTTCATCAGGACTACAAAGAACATACACGATTTACATTATTTCTAGTACAACTTTGAAACACCTTATTAACACACACAATATATCACTGATTACTCACTAACTATGAAATAACTGTTACAAAAACATACCAAAAATGTCTTATAATAATACAAAACATTACACCTGTATGATATGGAACCACACCATCATCAATTATCACCAGCCATAACCTCTAAATTTATTCAAATGAAAGAACTTTCTCAATCTTCAGTCTGATATTTGTCCCTTGATACTTGGCATTGTCGCAGCTAAGCTGGCGAAAGTACCAGTGGACATCACATCTGACATTTACTCTCAAAGTTTTAATTTGTTGACATTCTGTATTTGTATAGAGGGAGAATTTCAAAACAGAGAGAAGACATTGCAGAACGGAACTGGTGCAACGTCTGTGACTAACATATCACACAAAGCATTTAACTCTTCCTTGATTTACGTACAAACTCTTTCTAAGTCGGGGGATTTCAAGCGTTCATAAGTTCACGCAAAAACGGACAACATACTAAGCTACAAATGGTTACGACATTTTTTGTTCTGTGAGTGTGTAAATAGAGCGCACAAGTATGAACCAGAACGCTGCTGTTAAATTACAACCAATTTCTAAGTTATTCGGAAACCCACGTCGTGATGCATTTTATGATTGAAATTTGCGAAACAATACAGTTTGGTTGTAGAAAAAACGAAAATTTCAAAAGAAAATAATTATTTAAACATTATTTAACTTAACACTAACAACTTACTGTCTCTAAACCATAATTCTTTTTCTCGAAATTGAACTATGAGATTGTTGCTAAGTCAGTTATAAATATCTATTTTCTTAAGAATAATTATGTACAGTCGACAATTGAGTATAAATACGAAAGATTTTGGAATACATATACAAGGGGGGTTCTTAAAAATTCAAATTTTGACATTTGAACTGACCTTCTCCTCCCCATCTGTTTTATGTCTTAAAATAAGACCACAAACAATTCAGATTTCAAAAATATATTTTTGAGGTCATTTTCAAGTTTAAAAATAAACAAAATTTCAAAATTTATTTTGAAATCCTATTTTATGATGTGAAATAAAATGGAGACGAGTAGTCCCGTCCACATTTCGAAAATTGATTTTTTTTAAACCCGTCTATTTTTTAAGAACAAATAAGTCGTGATCAATTGATCGCAACTATGTTGACCGGGAATTTTTATACACCTATTGTTTACTATAATTATTCATTTGTGTCCATTACAATAATTTGTTTTTTGCTCCGAAGAAAATCCCAGCCGTAGACGACAACTAAAGAAAGCAACATTGACCAATCGGGAACTCGTTCCAGTCGTGAGTGCATGTTCCGAATCACGGCGATTCTTTAATTGGCCGCAGCGATGGGCGACGTAAAGTGTTTGTTCTCCTGGGAAATGCGTTACGGACCACCAAATACTACATCCAAGAAACAAACGCTTCTCTATTTTTTTATCTTATTCGTTCTTTGCGGAAATCTCGACCGCAACTTTCGAAAACAATGTTGTCTGTTGCGCAGAGTGCGTCGACGCGAACCGACTCTCGGTTGGAGTTCCAAGTGGACGCACGGTTTGGCGGCGCGGCGTGCAGTGTGTACGTTGACATAATTTCGAATTCAAAATCACAATTGAAAAATCTTTTTGACCACGCAGATAATGGATCGTTGTCTGAAAAAAATTGTATTGAAATATTATAAAATAATTAATATATACTCGTAGTTCCAATACTAACAAATATATCTCTTTAACAATAATTTTTAATAAATTATGAATTTTATATTTTACAAAAGGCTTAATTCAAACATTCAATTATGTGATCAAAAACACTCATTTTTAATTACTGTTAACTTAACTAAATATATCTACCTTTTATGTAACAAACTTTGAGTCTTCACTCAACGTTTCAAAAGCTTTTTGGGTCCTAATCCGGTGAATGTGCATACAATGCACCCGAGTAAACTAACTAACTATATATAAACATTAACAGATAACAGGAAAAGAAACAAATTGAATTGTTTCAAATTAAATTGAAATTGAATAATAATAAACAAATAGGAAACAGTATTTCTCCTTCCAGTACTCACTGTGTGGCGCTGTTTGTTTGTTTGTTTGTTTGTTTGTTTGTTTGTTGGTTGGTTGGTTGGTTGGCCTCCGCGTGCGATTAAGCAGCTTCATCCAGAGGAGTGGCGAGTACATTTGTGAAGTGAAGACAAACGTTGGTCGCATGACAGGGATGTCGCGCAGGAATAAAATTATGGGTGGCAGAATATTTGAAAGATTATAAGGCTTTTTTCTAGAGGCATTAAGAGGAAGTAGATGTTTAAAAAATGTCCGAAGGAAAGTAGATTTTTTATTCGCTAACGACATAGTCGCGAAGCTTTTTATATATTATTGAAGCGATGAAGAAGAAAATTGTTAACAAGTTAAACGAATATATTTTTCAAAGGTCAAGAAATAAATTTCAATCATAAAAACTTCCCGATGAAAATGGCGACGAGTCAAATCGAACCCAGGACCTCCCGCTCTGATCGCAGGGGTGCTGACCGCTACACCTTCCGTTCACCTTCCACAACAGTTCACCATTATCATCCAAGCCTCATGCCTGAGACACACCCTTCTCACTCTCATACAGGCTAAAACTGAACTCAAGTGACTCGTAGCCTCGCGATCAAAGTACGAGAACCGGGATTTTCCCATATTCATCCGCTTGTTATAGTTATAACTTATCTCCCCAGGTGTCGATACACGAAACAAAATGTACGCAAGAGCAGTGCTACGCAACGGAAAGTTCTACATCAGTACAAAATAAATGAAAAAATGTTTTTGATTTTGTTCATCTTACAATACGTAAAGTGCGCTGAGAAACTAATTAATGCATACAGATAGATGACTTCAGTGCCTGTGGACCTCTATCCATACACTGTGATTTAAAATGTCCTTAACGAGGTCGAGAATCAGCGCTGAAGATGGAATATTTACAACTGTTAAAATCTCCGTATATTCAAGATAGTCCGCATTTTACAATAAATTGTCTAAAAATCGTATATTTATATTTTCTTAAACATTATTATCAAGTACATCATACGTTAGATGTATCGAACGATATATTTAACAATAATAGATTACAGAAGTGGGCTTAAGTCTTTATTATATCTTACACATTCTTGGAAATATATAACTCCAACTAATGAGGACAGAAAACTGGAAAACATTTTATGACAGCTGAACCAAATTGTACGTGTCTTTAACAAATATTCAAAAATTTATCAAATTTAGTACACGGCCATAAATAAATTAACTTTACTAACTGCATGTTTAGAAATAAATATATTAATTATTTATTTTTATTTCAAAAATGATTTCAATAAAATATTCTTAATATATTTGTGCATGTTAATATAATACAGTTGTATACTATTATAATAATATGTTTTATATGTTTTCACAAAAATATCTGTATAACGTATTGTATAATGAATGTATGCATTATTTAATAAATAAAATCAGAAAAAGCAAACCAAATGTAACTCGTAAATAAAGTACCTACTTCTTATTGTCTGATTCCGTAGTAAATTCTTTGGTGATGAGAAAAATCTTTAAGACATATGAAAAGCGTATTTAATAGATATATGTGACCAATGAAGATAATGTCTTTCAAAATGACATTTTTAATCATAAAATACAGATGAAATAGGTAAGACATGTAGGGTGAAATACAGAATCAAATCCTTCTCTTCCTAAAAAATAACACCCAAGTTATGTTTTAACTACACGCGTACCGCTTCACATTTTCCGCTCTACGTCAAAATACTATATCGCATTCCTAAGATATGAGGTGCGGCAACTTCTAAGATTGGAAGGTCATTGACCCTAAACACTCATCATTAAGTCAAAACGATAGACTTGGATTTATATCCAATGGTGTCCTTTCGTGCATTATGTATAAGGCAACGAGACCTTATTATTTATACTTCATCTCAATAATAAGAGGATAACAAACAGTGTTCTTAGTTAGTAATCAAAATACAGTAAACAAAATACAGTTAGCAACCCCATCCTGGCCCGGGTTTTTCTCCGGTTTTCCTTCGGGTAGAGGCGGATTTATCATACAGGTTCTCTAGGCTTTGTCTAGGGGCGGGTCTATAGTAACAATAAATCGTCAATTTAGTGTTATTTCAATTTTTAAGCACTATACTCAGAATAATCTATAGTTCGATAATAACTTACATGTAATTTTTTGCTTAAAATTACAAACATATTGACATTATATATGTATTATAACTCGCAGCTAACTTTTTATCTTATCTATGAATTTTTGCTGAATTTTTTGAATCCGCCTCTGCCTTAGGGCCCTTGATCGGAATTGATGGGATGGTCCCTTGCTTGCTTCCGGAGAGTAAATTAGTTTTTTTTTTCCCCTCCACGTGGTCATACGCAGTTTGTACTGTTTTTTGACAATAAATTTATTATTATTATTATTATTATTATTATTATTATCAATCAGAATACATTTCTTGGATGAATTTGTAGTATTCTAATTTCTTTTTCCTGTGGGATAATTCTTTTCAGACATTATGGGTAAGACAAATAACAAACTAGTAGTGCAAAAGCATTGCACATACTTTCTCATATACATTTCTCCGTATGTAGTATACAGTGAGAAAAAATTCTATAGTGAAAGGGTCATTTCTGGCAAAGGGGTCTTCTATATTTTGGTCGTCTTCCAGCGCTCTCTTCATGCTCAAAGTCGTTAGATGAATTTATTACCGTCTTTTATTTGAAATTTGAGTGTAAAATAAATATTCAGAATATTATTTCAAAACATATAGCGACATATCAGTTTTATAAATAATGTAAAAGTGTTATGTAAATATAATTTCGTGATAGATGTAAATTGATGTATTTTCGCATCCGCAGTGTGTTTGCTGTCCTCCCATGTATTTTATCATTATCATATCTTTCATATCAGTTAACGAAAAATGTTTTCTTCGTCAGCTTGGTCGATTTACACTGCTAAATATTATTCAAGCTTTTTGAAACAGTATTGTAACAATGTGTAAGTGTAGCAGACAGAAAATAATTTCCTGTGTCTATACCAAAGTTTCAAGCGAAATATCGCAAATGCGTATTATTTGTACTTTACGTACATAAAATTTAAACAAAATCGTTGAAGCCGTTTTTGAGAAACATTCAAAAGAGTACTTTGAGATTTATGTGAAGTACCCTTTGTTTTAAAGTAAAAAAAAATTAGAGCACTTATTTTTCTATATACTACATATATGAGAAAGGAAAAAGTTGTAAATAAAGTGGAAATATAAACAATATAAGTAATACATAATTTAAATAAAAAAATTATTAAACATTGTCAAAAAGTACAATAAGACCAAAAAAGTTCAATTTTCTACTTCGTGATCGAATTTAAAAATTTTTTTTAGCAACTCGACACTTATGACAGTAGGTTGGAGTAGAACTCTATAAAGACAGGCATACGTACGACGCCAATTTTGTTCCATTGTGATGAATTCAATGTATAGTAAACATTTCGCTAAACTCGATCATTTTTAGTTCAATTTTAAATATAAAATAAAACATTTAAGATTGCAGAGAGACGACTTGGATTTTCATCACATTGTGAATATTATATCCCATTAGTAGGAAACCAATTGCAATTATGGAAAAAAAAGTACGTCATTAATTTCTTTTCCCCGTTTGACATCGTCACTGCAAAAATAAATGCATTTGCGTTCTTCATTTTAATAGTCGTATAAAATCAAATGATCCAAGAATTAACACCAAGTGTTTTATTCAAAATCAATGTACATTTCCATTTGTTTAATTGCAGTTAAAGTTATAGAGCCGTAGTTCGAACTATTCATTCCTCAGTGATGAGTATTTTCTTGTGCACATTCTGTTATAAATCAGTTTTTAAAGTTAATTAAGGTTTTAATACATAAAATGTCCCTAAAGGAAGTAAATACCGGAAAGGCATTTCGACTTCTCCACTCTTCAAAGCTTAACTTTCCCGCCCGTTCCTCGTCGGTGGGTCATCCTCCCGAACAACTCAAGAGAACTTGGTTACGCTTCTTCCAAACGTTTTCTTTTCGTTTTTTTTACGCGAGGTGTGTCTGCTCTTGAATCGGTTGAGTCATAAAGTGAGATGAAATAAGCGGAACTGATTGGGTTTCTCCGTACTGTTAACTTGTAGCTATATAGCTCTCATCTTCGTCCCACCAACGCTAGCGAGGTACACACACTGATGACGAAGCAGCAGCAATTACGCAAGTAACGGCGCGCGCCGCACTCAACCTCCCGTTATTACACCCGGGGAAGCTCCGAAGTGGTACGAGCTTAAGACCAGACGCTAGTCAAGCACATAACCATTTATGGTTTTGATCAGTGGTGTGGATCTATGGGGGGGGGGGGGGGAGGAATAAGAGGGCTATAGCCCTCCCACCATTGGACCTGAACTCTTGACAGAAAATTGAAGTTGATAAATGAAATACTTTGTTACCAGATTAATTATTGTTATGAATTATGATTGTTATTAATAATTCCATATTACTAAAATTAATACTATCAAGTTAATATCTTTAATAAATAATTGTTATTGTTATTAATAACACCAGATTGTTAATTGTTAATTATTAATTTCGTGCAATTTATTTAAAGGTAATATTTAGAAAATTTGTGTAGTAAAATCATAATTTCTAGTGTAGTACAATGATTCCTTAAATTTAATTTTTTATTTTATAATTATATTATATATTGCTCAATTAAGGGCTCTAAAGACCTTGCCGTTGACGAGCCCTAAAGCCCTCCACAAAAGAAAAATATTGCTCAATTATGACAGTCACTGAAATAAGTCATTGTTTACGACGCGGCTACTAATTGAGCAAGAAAGACACACAGGGATGTTGGTTTTTGCATTTAGGAAACCAAATTGTCATTAAATGTTTTTTTTTATTGTAATGTACTAATTGTAATGTAATCTCCTATGACGGGGTAATTTCGAACACTATTTGCTCTCGACGGACACGCCACGTCCAATATTTATCTTACGGCATGGATTTATAACAAAAAAAAACAACAAAAAAACTGGGCCCCCAACGCTTGATGAGAAACATGGGGTAGATAATATGCAATTACTCGCGAACCGGCCGTTAGATAGCGCTGCAGTCGATGGATGCATTTCATCGTTTTTCTTCGTGAGGCTGTAAGGTTCGTCAACGGCAAGGTCATTAAAGCCCTTGCATTTCATTGGAATTGATTGTGCAGTTAGTGAGGTAAAAGCCACCTACAAAAATTCGTCGCGCTTAACAATAGATAACAGATGCAACTCGAAAGAAACATAAAAGGCATGTGGTAATTCGTTGAGGTAAAAAGCGAAGAGAACCTTTTGCTTAGTTCTAAAAACAAATTAAGATAATTTTGGACGTGTAATTGAAAAGTTGTATTTCTCACTGTATTACTCTCTGTACATCATATGAGAGAAAACATTGAATGGAGCAGACAGAGATATACAAAGTTTTAAATGACACTTTCTCTGCCAAAACAGGAAGTATAATCTGTTTCACATTATTAGCGTCGTTATTGTTGGTATGGGAGAGTTTTACATTAGTATAAACTTAATGAATATAATCGTGTGGTTGTTTTGTAGCTTAAATATTCTCTTGTTTTCCCTCACGTAAAACTTAACTTGTTGCACTTCGGAAGATATATATATAATAAAATTTCCCACAATTCTTCCCAATGAAGATACCGTAGTTTCGGTGAAAGCTTCCACGAGTATTAATATTATTTACGTCTACAATCATAATAAAATTGAATTTTTAATCCACCTTTTAACGTAGACTATTAATTCAAATGGAATTGTCACGTTGACAATCTTAATTCCCAATTAAGCAAATTGCGTTACGCATTCCGAATCTTAGTTAACGCAGTTAGTCCACGTATTTTCCGTTGCGTTTATTTTGTAAACGTTTACTCCCATTTACGTTACGGCATTACCTTCTGGGGTAATTCCGGTCAGAGTATTCAAACTTTCAGAATTCAGAAGAGGATAGTTCGGATAATTTGTAAATCTCACCCCCGAAACTCTTGTAA
>NNCF01128198.1:282184-295739 GCA_002313205.1 Laupala kohalensis | reverse complement strand
AAATTGAATATCTTCAAATCCGCGGTTAAAGACTACCTCCTGCACCAGTGCTTCTACACTGTAAAATAATTTATTGATTTTAATAAAAATTAAATTCGTCTTTTGCTTTATCACGCCATTGCTGTAGTACTTTTTAAACAACTTATAACAATTTCAAAAACTATTTTCTTGCATGATTGTGTTGTCTTATGGCTCATATTAATTTAGTTTGATGTGTACTCAACATTGGCACGGTTGTGTACATAAATCCTGTAGCCCCATCCTGGCCCGGGTTTTTCTCCGTTTTTCCTTCGGGTAGAGGCGGATTTCTTATACAGGTTCTCTAGGCTTTGTATAGGGGCGTGTTTATTGTAACAATAAATCGTGAATTTAGTGTTGTTTTTTTTCAACTCTTATGATTTTTAAACACTATACTCAGAATAATATATAGTTCGATAATAACTTGTACATGTATTTTTTTGCGTAAAATTACAAACATATTGATATTCTATTAGTTTTATAACTCGCAGATAACTTTTTATCTTATCTAGGAACGTTTGCAAAAAAATTTTGAATCCGCCTCTGCCTTAGGGCCCTTGATCGGAATTGATGGGAGGGTCCCTTGCTTGCTTCCGGAGAGTAAATTAGTTTATTGTCCTCCACGTGGTCATACGCAGTTTGTACTGTTTTTTGACAATAAATTTATTATTATTATTATTATTAATTAATATTATTACAAAGTTTCAACAGCATGTTTCTGCCATCCTCAGGCGAACGCTAGTGAATGGACATATCAACAATGTTGTTTGTTTCATCTCAGTGAAGAGCATAAAAAAAACAAGATTAAATACATATACAAATAAAACAATGACACAAAAAAACTCTTTGAAAAAACAAACCTTCAAAGCAGAAAATTCATTGCAAACAACTACAAATTTTGTTGTAATAATATTAATTAATAGTCTACATTAAAAGGTTGATTGCAATTTCAATTCCAAGAGTGACAGAATGCAATACATCTCATGCATTCGAGACATTCATTCGCAACGCATTATTTTATTTCAATACATTACTGCTCTAATATCATTACTTTATCATTAGCATTGGGTCATTGGTTGGATAAAGGATTACCAAAAAAAAATTAATAGCATTTTACAGCTTTGAATTAACATTTCAATACTTATATGAACTGAAAATTTTCAAGAAATCCTCAGAACGTTTACAATGAAATTTTCCACTGTTTTAAGGATATATTTTAGATCAAATATATCACAGAAATAATTCCAACTGCAATTTTTATATAATTAGGAAAAGCTCATTCGACTTCATTTGCAGTTATTATCAGACTGTTTTTTTTTCATATAATATTTTAACACTTTCATAAGTTTTACTTTCCACATTATTTCGTACATGGATTTTGCGAACTAATTATTTATACATTCTGTTTATGAATATATATATTCCAGTCTAATGCTACCTGACGACGATCACATGATGGGGTCGAAACGGTCAATTAGTTTATACAATTTATTAGTCGAAATCGATCTATTGGTCAAAAATGTACTATAATAAATTTAGATATGTTTAATGTTATTATGAAAATGCGAGAAAATGATATTATGAAGATTTAAACTTGTAAATTTGTAAGTTTTAATCTTGTAATTCAAAATGTAATGTAATGTTATTCGCGATAAGTTTTAATATTATCTTGTGAACGATGTATTTTGCATTTTATTTCATTACGTTGTAGTATATTACGTAATATTTATTCGGTCTTCAGCCGTCTTCATCCTAAATGAGTTTTTTTCCCTGGTTTTTCCTCAATTGCTTAAGGTTACTACCGGGAGGATCCCTAGTTTGATTCCTCGGAGTAAAGTAATTTTATAGTCCTCCCTTTTCGTGGTATAATTTATGTATATGTTTATGAATATATTTATGTCTGTATTGTTATTTATTTTTTATTTCTTTTCACGGTGGTAAGGCGGAAGAGCAGGCCTGATGGCTTGAGCCTAACCATTAAATAAAAGTTTATTATTATTATTATTATTATTATTATCTGCAAGTCGAAGATGAGATACATTTTGCAAATATGAAGCAGTCATTTCATCTAAGAACTATTCGAACTTTTTTCGAAGTATACAACATTTTGCTAATAATAATAAGAACTATGATATGCTGACAAGGGTATTTTGAAAGATCTTACGTGGGTAGGGTTTTTTAGTACTGCGAATCTTGAAGTTCAAAGTGTTGTTACTTAAGACAATGAAGAGAGTGAAATGAACTTTGGGAGACACCTTTGATGGGATAGTCATTCTTCATGCTTTTCTTCCATGATTCTGAGGACAGATTAGGAATAAGATTCACCTTCCTACCTTTTCTCTTTATCTTTCACGAAATCTTGTGTTAATGCGAGTTTTTATCCAAGGAAACAGAGGTTTTTTGTACCTTAATTCCTTTGTTCTTTTAAAAAAATGTTAGAGGTAGTGACACGTTACGTTGAAACCGCTTCTATTGCTCGTGTATTGCATCCCGTGAGTGTTTCTCTATTCGATTCATTCGAACAGGGAGACAGGAAAGCGCTTCTCCAACAAGAATCTGCTGAGCGCTGATATGACATTTCTAATATCGCCATTGATACACGTCATCTCTCACGGAAAAGTAATAATAATAATAATATGATTAAGTCAACATTAGTCAATGCTAAACACGAATATTATTCAAATGTGATTAAACCAGGGTAGAAGTTTTTCGCAGCAAAGAGTCTAGCTAGCTAAAAATAAGGAAATGTTGGAAAATATCAATTGAAGAATTTGTTTTCAGAAAAGAAAAATCTTTAGATAAATCATTGGCCCAAGTTGAAGATGATTACCCGTGACGTAATAAAATTACTTTCATAAAAACGTTGAAATACAGAAAAAGCAAGAAAAAGAAGAATTTTGCAGGATCGACACGTGTCCAGAGTGGACTCAAGACCCGATAACTCGTAAGTTATACATCAAAAAGTTTAAGGTATTATATCCATCAGAGCGAATAGGCTTAAGTATTCTCGAATACGTTCAAAATGGGAATTTGAACCATTCCCTTTCCAGTAATGATGAATTTTCATACCATTTTGGCGCAAAAGTTTGAATTATTTGACTATAAATTTCTATGGACTTGTATGGAGAAACTTTCACGGGTTTACGTTTTTTTTTTCGTATTCTGACAAAAATATCGGCTTAACAAAGAGATAGAAACCTACTAAAACTGGAATTAGGAAAGATGCAATGAAGTTAAGGTTTTTGTACCTTACGGGGTATTTACAAAAATAATTCACCAAATACTGTTATAACGGAAATGATAGCTGCATCACGTGACTGAAAACAATGCGTCACTTGAAAAAGAAACGGTCTAATGACAATGTAAATTTAATTTCAAATTTTAAAATCACAAAATAATTGTCCTCATGCGAACGTAAAAATCAGTCGAGCGTATTATTCATTAATTGGAACTCCTTTTGTTCGATATTTCCAAGTACCGTGAATAGTTAACGACTTGACCTCTGTGGAAGCGGACGTAATACCTTAAGTTAAATAATACTTGGTGTCAAGAGAAGATCAATATCATAATTAACGAAACGAACTTTTAGGACCAAATTACATAAGTTTCCAGGAAAATTTTTAAAAAAGAGATCAATGACGTATCGACCGAAGAGAGCAAAAGGAAAAATATGATGCCCAGAAGACAGAGAAAAGAAGTGAAAATATAATTAAAGAAAAACTCCTTTGGACTCACAGTGAAAGAATAAAAGACTATAAATATTCATTTTTACCGAATGCTGATTTGACCACTTGTCTTAAAATGGAGTCAAATTCTTCTGTGAGATAAAGTGATATATTTCAGTTAGCTAAAGAACTAAAGATACTCAAGATATTTATTACATAGTGTGACGCTAAATTGACAAAATACAAGAATTAATGTGTGAACCACTTATTTATTACACAAAGAACATTATCATCAGTTTTTCTGTCATTATCAGTTCTGTAATTAATAGTTTACATCAAATTAAAAATTTATTTTTTACTCATACACATACTTTGTATACAATGTTGTAAAGAAATTGTATATTTTTTATTTGTAGTTTTGACGTTGACATCATGGTTGTTGAAATAACTGTTTATATAACAAATAACTAGTACAGACGATAATTGCATTGTGGATTATAGAGCCATCAATAACAGACCAATAAATACTTAAGTAATAAGTAAAGTCATTACACTATCGATATATACAATACTTTCCCACTCTCAAACACGTTAGTCGAATAATTTGGAGTACAAGATATGAATTCATTTTGATTCGCATTATCACAACTAGATTCTTTCAACTATATATTCTGAAGGTGAGCTCTTGTGTCAGATTTTCTCACATTCTTAAACCAAGAATTACCGTTGCATTGCTGCGGAATATGAAACTAAACTTTTTTCCTTACGTAACACCAAATATTTCAAAAACGATTGCGCAGATATTGGTCCACGATCGATAACACAATCCGACAAAATTGACTTAATGAATGGAATTTGATCGAATTATACGATTAAGGATAATATTGCTGTTCTAAATTAGAAAGTAACATTTATTTCACTCCATCCCGGCAGGTTATACTACAATCGCAAAAACAAAATGTATGATAGCGACAATGTTTTGCTTTTTGTTACATTATATTCATGGTATTATTCCTTAAATATTTGTGAAATCTGTCGAAAAGAACTAATTAATAAATACAAGTTAGTCACTAAAACATAAATTCAAACAATATATCTAACCAAAATGCAGAGAAAAATACTGCATAAGAACTAGCTTTATTTGCATGAACTCAAAACATAGCGTTCCAAATGGCTCGATCTCGTCATAAAGTGCTTCGTAATAGTGACACCATTGTTGTTTCATTTTTATTCAGAATTTTTTCAGCATTTAATAAAGAAGCTCGCCACTAGCGATTCAGTAATAACAGCACAAATTCGATATATTTTGTTTTTTCCGATTAAAATAGAATCCTTACGTGATAGAATAAATTCCATTTTTGAAATCACCATGCACGAAATATTATAGAACGCTTAAAAACTTACGAAACCCCAAAATCACGTCGCTTTGAATGATTAAAAGAAAAGGATTATCCTCGTCTAGTCTGCGAGCGTAAAAAGTTGGATACTTTTCATATGTTCAAGAACCAGAGATAATAAAGAAAGAAAATGCAATACACTTTCCATGAGTCGTAAACGCAGGTCAATATCTAAGTGGCCGTGAAAACAAAAACGCTACGATTTGAAACACGGGAGTGGGCGTGCCAACCACATGCCACAAATCACATACCACACAAGTGGCGAGAGAACCTCTCGCTTTGGAGTCATCGTTCTTTCAAGTCGATTTCCGAATAGCTTAAGCATTTTATGAAAACTTTCAGAGTTGGTTTTACACAGCAATGGACAGGAGGAATTTGAAAGTCTGGTGTGATAGGGTATGAAAACAAAAATTAAAATATTTAATCAGTGCTCTCTGTTCTATGAATACCAAATATCGTTTCTATACGGGCAATTATTTATAAAATATTATCAATTATATTAAAAATAAAATGCTTAATTCAGTCACGTGATCGAAAACACACTCTACTTAAATAAGCACGTGGCTCTTATAATAAACGAATGTTATATACTAGTAAAGTCTTCTTGTTGATTCAAAATAAATCATATATCTTTCGAATTTGACCACCATTTTGCAGCAGTGCGAATGTCTTGTTTGATCCATGAGCAATTCATGAGTTCCACCACGAATATTCAATATACATTTAAAAACTAGTCATCTATGTCTTTGAAAAACTTAAAAAAATTGAGTAATACTTTAGGTAATTCTGAATTAATTATATCATATTCACATAATTTGAGAGGTATCGAATTGAGCCAGAACTAGTTAATGATATCTAGATATCATTTCTGGAATTAGTAACCAGGAAATGTTTGAAATTGTTTTCATTTAATATTGTGAAGTGTCATGGAAACAAGAACACTTTCCTGCGACCGCTGATTGACAGAGAAAATTAAATATTCTTTCGAACACTTCTCGTTTTTTACCTCTTCATTTCTTCCACATTTTGAGGGACTGGAGTATCTGTGTCCGATATCTATGGTGACACGGAAGTATTTAAATTTAATATTGCAAACATGTATTGAGTTCCAACACATCGAAATATTCATTGATTCATGGGAAATGTTCAATTCTTTATTAGCGGAGCTATGTATCAAGATATAGGACATGTATTTATAGTTTGAAATACTATTCGAAAAATGATTATGAATATAGATGAATTTATACAAAATCATGAACGGTCGATAAATAAGAGATCTTTTCCGATATCATATCCTGATTTGAGCCGAAATAATGTTTATAGTTACGACTCGTGTCAACAGAATGTCACTTGAAGAGCCACGAGAAATAAAGTACTGTATTGTCAAGAAGCTGTTTAAAAATTGATAGATGAATGGGCCAAACTTAAGAATATGGTCCCACAAGGGTTCGAAAAAATAATTTATGTCATAATACTACACATATTATTGCGGTTCCGAAAATATAAGCCGTATTCTTCGCTTTTCATATGTACGGTAATTATAAAGAAATATTGTTCCGCACTATTTTCTTCTCTCCGCCACCGTTTATGTTAGGATGTTACGGTATGATAATTATAAACAATTGTTCGGTCACAGTCGGCGATATTAGGTTTGTTAGACCCGGCGATTCCGTTTTAAGAAAATCTGTTGTAAGTGAGAAGATGGAGGCGATGGTGGAGGTAGCAGCACTCGCGGAAGGATATACGAAGAATGAGGTTAGGATAGGACGATAATGTTAAATTAGCCATCGAAAAAGGGAATTTTTTTCACATAAAATGATTCAATTTGTAATTTCCGAGAACAAAGTCCCTTCCAGAATCATGGCAAAAAAGCAGTTTTTCGATATCTCATCTGGGTATTTTTCTACGGCGTTGGACCATTTAGTTAAGTTGGTCCGATGAATGTAAAGTTCTGAAGAGAAAAAATTATACCGAATGGAAAGAAATGTTGTGAATATAAGTTTTTATCGCAAATTTAACAAGAGTTTGGAGTTCGGTGGTTGAGTGCCGCAGGCAAGGGCGTGGGGCGTTTAGGGATGAAAGGGAATATTTATATCTAAAGCAGGAAATCATAGATAAGCGATATATCGACCACCATCGAAAGTCGATATGTGTAGGAGGGTACTCTCGATCTCTCAATAGAAAAATGAACCGCATTATACTCCCAATATGCAGCACTGGAATGGAAAGGTAATAGTTGTGACTTGCAAGCTTTTAGCTTAGTCACATGGGGCGGGAAAGTTAGTGCTATCGTAAGGGTAAGAACTGGTTAGTTGACTGAGTAAACAACACACTCACTGTCATGGTGATTGGGAAAATAATGTAAAAAATTACTTTCCTCGAAACAGTTATGTGGACTTGAGTTGTGAAGCCGTGAAATCAGAAAACATGGAAGGAAAGTCCATTTATTGTTTCAATTTCGATTCATTACTGAGGATCAGTTGTTTTTTTTTGTTTGCAAATTAGCTTGAATCAATTTCTTTTTTTTCTCAACACATTGCGTATAAATTCATAGGTACACCGAGTTTCATAAATCTTTCTTGATCACAACTGATATTTTTTATAAAACCTTCCTAATTTTGTAAAAACAAAAAATAGAAATTTAATTTTGCTTCAAAGTATTCTATTGCTAAATCGAGTATATTTCTCTTGTTGTTAAACACGTAGGTGTACAAAAATTAAAAGTGTTTTTTATATCTGCTGTTCTTCAGAGTCAGTTTTGAATCATGTTTTCTGAGAATACTCGTACCAGATCAAATTTACAAGTATTCGTCTTCTTAGCGAGCAATGGTGTTATCCTACTTTCCATCCTACAAAACTAACTGATAAGATGGTTCTCATTTCTTATGTTCAGTTAAAACGGTTCGTCCTGGGAACTCTCTATGACGAGGGCCATGAATAAAACAAATGAAAGCAGCTCTTTGTCAAGTAAGATTTGGGATCAGAATAATACAGTACCCGGAAATCATCACACTTTTTCTTTTTTTTTTTTGCACTTATTTTAAGCGTCCCATGAAAATTCATGAAAAAGATTGTATCCGGAAAACACCATTTCAAACTATGAAACTCTCATTAACGTCATAAACTTAAACTTCATTGTCAAAAATGCAGTTGCAAACTACGTATGACCACGTGGGGGATAATAAACTAATTTTCTCTTCGGAAACAAGCAAGGGACCATCCCATCAATTCCGATCATGAGCCCAATGGCAGCTGCGGATTTAATAAATTATAAAAGAAATTATTTAATAAATACTTACTGTTGTCCATTTATTATTTCAAGATAAATTACATATATTTGTGAAGTAAAAGTTTGAAATTAATAAAACAAAAGTATGAAAGACATTCTCGCCCAAGGAAAATCCGCCACTACTCGAAGGGAAAACCGGAGAAAAACCCGGGTCATGATGGCGCTACAAAGACAATGAACACAACCGTGCCAAGGTTGTGCACAGTTAGAAATAAACTTTTAAAAACAAAAAGGAGGAAAAACATGCATGAAAAAATAAATTCAATCAGCATCTATAATACTATAACAAAATGTGAGAGGTATTAATATCACCCACATCATCCGAAGTCATTGTAAAATAACTCAAATAAATACTGATTTAAATAAAAACCAAACATTTAAATTTATTGCCGTTTACAGGGGTATAAATTAATATGCTCATACTCAAAATTATATTTTCAGTAGAACTTACTTAAAATATAATTTAACCGCAGACGAACCAAAGAAACAAACGTATTAAATAAATGTTTATTCATATCTTTTATTTCAATTTTTCTTTTTGTGATTAATTTTTTGTTGGAAACTGAATTCTAATAATGATGTATTGAAGAAAATGAACTATTTTGTATCTTTAATCAAATATTATTTACATATCATTAGATTAAGAAAACTCATTGTAATGTATCAATGACTATTCTAATACATAAGTGAAATAAATTTTGAATCGGTCACCTGTTATAAAGTTTCCTCGTTGATTTTCTAACCGTCGGTAAACACGCATGATAATAAAAAGGAACTGCCATAATTCGTTCGATGACCGCCATTTGCAATCAAAAGCGAATGGCTGTTCGACATTCATCCGTCTCATGCGAGTGAAAATTTGAAGACGAGGTCGCGTGTGAGGCAGAGTTCTACGAGTACTAATGTGCACGCGATCCTGTAAACACCATTGGATTTGT
The DNA here is from genome assembly GCA_002313205.1 of Laupala kohalensis. Taxonomy (NCBI): domain Eukaryota; kingdom Metazoa; phylum Arthropoda; class Insecta; order Orthoptera; family Trigonidiidae; genus Laupala; species Laupala kohalensis. The sequence goes on along the minus strand of NNCF01128198.1, from coordinate 286,432 downwards.
CACGTCGCGTCCTCGGTGCGAATTGCAGATGCACACACAAAACGTCTTCACGGTCTTTTAGAAAGCTTATCAGGGAATCTGTGGGCTTCGCTTTTTCAATACACTTTCTCTTTCGGTACAATAACAAAGTGCACGCGAATGCTATTCTCAATGAATATGTCTTTTCCGTACATCTTTTGTTTCTTCAATATCAACTTTATTGTAATAAAAAGCAATAACAAATTGCGTATGACCCCGTGGACGACAATTAACTAATTTAGTCTTTGGTCAGTTAGATATACAGTATGGTTAATATGTTTTGGTTAAAGGTTCTTTACTGTACCACCGAAGAATTTTCTTGATTGTAATAAAAGAAGTTAACAGGAGTTTCAACTTATCTTAATTTGTAGTTAATATTGAATAATTTAAATTCTTTTCTTACTTTATCACTCCATTGTTATTGTACATTTAATATTATATGTAATTTTAAAAAGTTTTTCCGATACACATGGAGACATAGAAAAACACATAAAATGTGTTCTTTTATGTTTTTTTCTTTCATTAAACGTGTAACTTGAGTATTCTGGTTCATCATTGACAGTATTCCTGGTTTATGTATACATCTTTTTTTTTAATGTGTATTTATTTTGTTAGAGGTAATTTTCTGGCTGCAAATGACCGACATTTTGTGTGTCACGTGTTTCGCGTACATTGAGAAACATGCAGGGAAAAACAAATTTGTACAATGCATCGCAAATAGGTTTCATTAATTTTGCAAAAGGTATAAATATAAATGTTGTTCACCTACACCATCTTTACGTAACACACAGAAGTGTCGGTGGAAATAAAACAGTTTTATCTCCCTAAATTCCCATACGTGAACTGGAACTGGAGGGCTGTAATTTCCAGACGTTTCTTTGGAGTGTTGTTGGTGACAATCGTGGTAAAAGCAGATTGTTTCATGAAATCGGAGCGCAACTGTCGTGGGTGACAAAAGACGAAAGAAAGTGAAATTGTTTGTGTGAACAAGAGACTGGGAGGATGCGCCGGAAGCTGGACTGTAATGAGAACGGCTTGTCGCGTGATGCTAATAGGGTTATCTAGTTGCAGACAAAGCTTCGAAAGCGATCTTTACATAAATAATAACATTTCAGAGAGAGAGAGAGAGAGACAGGCAATTTGAGGCAACGTGCGAAGGTTGGGACAGTTCTGTGGGACACTTCTTATTAACGGAGAAGAAAAACTGGTTTTTAATTTTGCAGAAACTCGTCTTCAGAGGAGCGTCCATTATTTTGAAAGAAACGAAGCTTGACTCGAACAAGGAATACCTTGCCAGTCACACCCCCCCCCTCAACGCAACAGTTTTTTCTACGAATGACTCGACTAATTTTGTAATTGCTTCTTGACCAATTAGTACCTCAATAGCATAGATAATTATAAAAAATTGAGCTCTTGAAATCTGAATTTTTCTACACCTTTCACAAAAACACATTGTAACGATGTTATAAAAAGTCACATCCCTTGTACCCCGAAATCAGATAATTATGGCGCACATTACAGCTTTGTAAGCATATGTTGGAAGTCAGATTTGTAATTTAGAACAAAATTCATTTCATATATTTAAAAAAATATTCAATAAAAAAATTTCATTTCACATAAAAAAATGAAATTTGTCAAATCTAGCGCAGTTACGAGAACTGATGTAAAGTAGAAATATACAATAATTACATGGATTATTGTATCATATTCCAAGGAGTGTCGGTTCAACGGAAAAGTAAAACCGAATATGCGGAGGCAACCTATTTATTTATCTTATTTACTTCATGTCTGATGGTGAGGTTCAGGCCTGCCCTTCCACCTAATATGACTTGGGAAGGAGAGATAATAGGTGGCAAAGGAACTTAAGGCGTCGAATCGACATGTGTCTAGACTAGGTGAGGAAAACAGGGTTTGAACCCGCTTTCTCCCGCTCAGTGGCATCGTGGAAGCGAAGAACACTGCAGTCCTTTCACGTATTGAGGAGCACGTGGAGACAGAAGCGCGTAACCATGGCGACCAACAACTTCTCTGACGCGGCACAAGACAAAAGACAGCGACGAAGCGTAACGCGCGCGAACGACAGGAAGCGAAGGAAAGAAAACTGCGGAATAAGATCGACGCAAGTAGATAGTAAGAACATGCGGATACTACGACACATTTACAAACAATACACGAGCGTTCGGAATTAAAACAACGTAATTTACCAAATATCTCAGAAACTATATTTACATTTCAAGAGATCAATGTCACTTATGTAATACTGTTACTACTCATCTTGATATATTTCTTCTCATAAAGAATTATTACTCACATAATTTAGAAATACATGCATCACTCAAAAATGAATTATACAGGATTTACGCCAATTTTCAAGATTCCTTCCAAACCAAATTTTCTCTAGAACATATCACTCACGTTTCTTAGTATTTTCGACGTTACGGTCCCTCAAATGGGAAGCCCTTCTGAAGAAATTAAGACTAAGAATTATATTAGGTCATTAGAGGATTTGCCGGAACACACATAACCTCAATGTGTGTGTCCTAAGTCATATACGTTCCAACCACAATTTCTTGAGAAGGGATGCGACGCAACATCAAAAGTATTAACTTGAGAGACAGAAAAAATCAAATGTTAGTTAGAAAAAATCAAATGTTAGTTGGATATTACATAAACCAGTGATACATATTCCTTTTTTTTAAGGATTTAATCTACATCTATTCTTTAAAAAATAGTTTTTCTTCTTAAATTACAATGCGTGTGCTAAGTTGTGGGAAATATGACTAACCGACCTAGTCATCTTATGTTTGCTCATTTCTTGCCCTGCTAATATCGATTGGTGTTCTGAAGCTCGTAGAAAGCTACAATAATCCCTGTTCCATGGATATGACTGAATAATCCTTTCAATTTGAGTGATTTTGTCACTCATCTATCCTTAATCTTACTTAAACATCATTGTTCTGTAATTTTTGAACACCAGCAAATCATGAAACGAGAAAATTATGTATTATTTCAATAAAATATCTCAGGCGTGGATAGGCAACCAGCTAAATATTGATTCCTTCTGCATGAATGTGAGAATACAAAATGATGAAAACAATACAGTAAGATAAACTTGTACTTTTCGTTTAGTATGTTCAATGGTGCCGTGAAACAATTATCAAGGAAAATTGTTTGAAATATTCATGTACAGATTAAAGGACTCTATTTTCTTTGTCGATAAGATAAAAATTACCACTGAATGTTTCGGAGGGTGTTGACAATATGAAATAGCCATTCACCCGAAAAGAGAAAGGGACGCAATTTTCATCCGCAGACAACGTAATCACCCAATAAACAATAATAAACCCATCAAAGTACTAATAATTCATAAATAAATGGTTTCTCCAGAAATATTTGTAGTTAATTAAAATTAATATATCGTATCTTAGAGTTAGTATATCGTAGAGTACTATTGTATAGTGTCGTCATATTGAAAATCAGCTAGATCGAACAACATAATCTCAAGTCTTTCTAAAAACGCATACTTTGACGAGAGAAAGAGTGACAAGATGCAAAACTGTTTAATTGTTCCTGTAAAACCATTTTAACGCTCAAAATGAAACAAAAACTATATTTTCTTTTCAAAAGTTTCGATATGTCTGAGCACAATCGTAAAGAGAAATTAAAAATGATGACACTACATAACATACATACCTGCTGAACAATTTCCGTCACTTCTTTCCCTCGTGATTCGTATCTTATTCCTTGAATCGCGTGTTAGTGCATCTTCCCATACCCACACACTCGAACACCATCGCTTGCTCGGTAAATGGCTGAGGAAAGGAAGACAATAAATCAGAGACAAGCAGTTGAAAACCGACTAGCTGATTAACTGACGTTACTCGGGATTTTTCTTGGACTAATCTTTTACTCAGAGAAAANCAAAAACAGTACAGACACGTGGAGGAAAAAAAACTAATTTACTCTCCGGAAGCAAGCAAGGGACCATCCCATCAATTCCGATCAAGGGCCCTAAGGCAGAGGCGGATTCAAAAATTTCAGCAAAAATTCCTAGATAAGATAAAAAGTTAGCTACGAGTTATAATAGTAATAGAATGTCAATATGTTTGTTATTTAACGCAAAAAATGTACATGTACAAATTATTATCGAACTATAGATTATTCTGAGTATAGTGTTTAAAAATCATAAGAATTGAAATAACACTAAATTCACGATTTATTGTTACAATA
>NNCF01128198.1:214865-282045 GCA_002313205.1 Laupala kohalensis | reverse complement strand
ATATATATGTATTGTATGACCAAAATACGTTTATCTTCTGGTTTGTTAAACCATGAACAGCATCCTAATTTTTCAAACTTATAATTTTACAAATTTAGTACACAACTTGATTTGTGTACAGTACATCATCATCTCGCGCGAGACGCACCGATCGAATATTATTCGCTTCCGAGGCGTGACACGGCAACACCACTTCATCAAAATACTTGTAAAATCTAAACTACTCTCTGAACTTTCACGATTTAAAGACATTTTACTTTCTCATGTACGTAGAAAAAATTATATTTTGTAATCGTGAAAAAAATTGGGAATACCCGTTTTGGTTATCCTTGATTCAGAAAAAAGTTGTTTTTGGCACAACGACCGTCCGCCTGTTCGTCCGCGCGCGGAGATTTTGAGTAAACGGATGAATATATTTAATTTGCATTTCGTATCCAAGGTAGAATTTACTTGTTGTCGATGCACGTGCTCTATTTTTATTTTTACTTTAAAACAAAGGGTAGTTTACATGAAGGTCAAAGTACTCTTCTGCATGTTTCTCAAAAACAACTCCAACGATTTTGTTTAAATTTTCTGTATATATGGTACAGTACAATAAGATTGCATTACGTCCCCATTAGCGGTATTTCGCTTGAAAGTTTGGTACAGACACAGTAAAATAATATCTGTCTGCTACACTTACACATTAGTTTACTGTTTCAACAAGCGTGAATAATATTTAACAGCGTAAATAGACCAAGCAGGTGTAGAATACACTTTTGGTAAACTGAAATGAAAGATATGATAATGATAAAATACATAGGAGGACAGCAAACGCACTGCAGATGCGAAAATACATCAATGTCTGTCTACAACGAAATTACATCTACATAATACTTTTACGATATTTTTGTCACTCAATGCTGCAGATGGAAAAACATATCAAAAAGTATGTGCAATGAATTTGCACTACTAGTTTATCCTTGTTAAATGCGCAAAACAAATATCCATTACATTTGGTGATGATTGATTTTTTCTCTTCTCAAATTACTCTCTTAAATTGAAGTGGAGACATATGCTGTCGTAGACTTTTATGTAGAAATCTTTAAGGCATACAATATTGCCATAGTCACCTTTCCCTAACCTTTTGTACGTAGCGTAGGCGAAAATAACACTATTTTTTTCGGTTTTATCGACATTTTTTGCCAAAACCATTTTTAATCTTTCTTATCACACATTTAAAAAATAAAAGTTTCTTATGTTCATCTTGGACGTGTAAACCATCTCCTCGCTAAATTTCATCGCGATCAGTTCAGTGGTTTAGTCACGTGATCAGGTAGCAAACAGACAGACACACGTTTTCGCGTTACGCACTTATACATCAATACAGATTAGAGAAGGTTGCGAAATAAAGATGTAAATAATCTTTGGAATTAGTAAATATATGTTAGTTTTATCTTCTTATAACAACAAATCCTCTTTTATATGATATTTATTATCATTGATACGTTTTTGGCTTGGAGAAAAATGAAATTCATTTTATTCTATTTCCTAACTGCACTGTTCATTGTTCCATAAAAGTTTTCAGATTATATTGGAAATTAATATTTGAAAAAATGAATTAATAAAATATTTGGCGATAGCGAAGTATCTATTTAATGTGAAATTATACGTTATTTGAATTTTTTATCATAAATGTTTTGAGTGTATCGAAAACATAAAACTTAAATATAATGTATCAAATTGTATAATGTATGCGCTTCTGTCTTTAAGGCCTTTGATTTTTTTAAAAAAAGGCAGTAATCCGTCAACAAAAGAGTTAGCATACACAACCATTGTTGGGCCTCTACTGGAATATGCATCGGCAGGATGGGATTCTTATGGAAAATATCGAATAGAAGAATTAGAAAAAAATTCAGAAAAAAAGCGATTAAATTCATGAACATGGGTAATAATGCGAATAATTACATAATAATAGAACCTCTCCAAATTCGTAGAAAAAGAGCGCGACTGGGATGTTTGTTCAGTACACATAAAAACGAACCAGCTTGGCGGGATGTCAAAGATCGTTTAGAAAAACCGGCTAGATTGGATAGACAAGATCACTTTTTCAAAATTCGTGAAAGGAAATAAAAAACACCCGTAGGAAAATACTCGTTTCTCAATAGATCAATCAGGGGCTGAAACAATTTGCCTGCGGATATCGGGCCCAGCGACCTCTCTTAAGTTCAAAAACCCTCTAAGAAAAGAGGAGAAGACAAATTAAAAGGATTTGGCAAGTTGGGGAAGAGTGGGTACGTTAGTGTAGATGGGGAGCTAGTGGAGTGATAGTGGGTAGTGAAGTGAAGTGATACGAGGGAAATAAGTGATTTAGAAAAACGGAGGGAAGGGAAATGTAAAGTGAAGTGCAACGAAAGGGGTAAATCGAGTGTTTGGGTCATCAGTGAAATAAAATGTGCAATAATTTTTTTAAATCAATTATTTAGATGTTTCAGAGTATTTTTTATATTTAATACTTTAATATCAGTTGAATCATATAGTTTAATGATTTATCTAACAATTTTTTAATTCAGTGCTCTGTGATATGTATTTTTGTATTCTTTGTATTATACTTCCTTATATACTGCCACTGGGTAAGATCTGTCCATTTGCAGTAAATAAATATATTATATTATTATCTGAATTGATGGTCCGGGGAAAAAGTCAGTTTATTGACCTCGTGGTCCTACGCTGTTTGTAATTGCTTTTATGACAATAAAATTATTATTATTATTTATAAAATGTTCAGGAACATTACGTGTGTGGCTTTGAAACCACATTTTTTTCTGAGATTACTTTTTTGGTTGTTGGGTTGCAAATTATACAAACATTGTAAGAAATTTCCTTCAAGAAGAATTCTAAGGTACTTGTAAGTTGAATCCAAATATTGAATGGAATCACCGTTTAGCAGACATATTGTTAAAAAGGAAATTAAAAAAGAGACCGAAAAGAAAATCACTTTTTGAATTATAATATGAATAAATTGTGTATTTCTATCAAAATCATCACTTTCTCTCTTACATTAATATAAGAAACCAAAATGTTGAGATACTAGAAAGAGAGAGGTTAGTGTTCGAGTTGCAATAAAAGCAATTACAGAGAACGTTAACTCGATTGAAAACAAGAGAAACGACAGAATCGGATTCACCGAAAAAAAATTGAGAGTAGCGAGCGTGTAAAGCTGGCCTTGGAAAAATGAAAGAGGACAGTTAGTAAAAAGTGGTTGAACAGTCGAGAAGCGAAAGTCACGACCCCTCCAATAGAAGCGTTTCTAGTCGTCCACTTTGTAAGGGAGTGTCGGAGTTGTACTTTTGACAACAAACGCCACCATTGCCACACGGGCAAAAACCGTTTTCTGTGATAGGAATTCAAAATAACAAACGTTCTTACTCTCTGATGTATCCTTTAACATTCCAGTTTATTATTCTCTTTCTTAATAACAGTGAAAATCGTAAGAAAGAGGAATAAAAAAAAAAAAAAAAATCATAGTAAATTCAGGTGTCGACAAACGTATCTAAAATAGAGTTTACTTAGCAGCCTCATGCAGTCTGATTACTTTTTACTGGTATTTGGAATAAGACATTACATGAAACATTCACACTTTAAATTGAAATTGAGTTATTTGAAGGAATTTTATCGACAGTTTTAAATGCTCGTAGAAAGTTGCTTCAAAATAAATAATAATGTAAAATATACCAGTTTTGCCATAGAAATAAAGGTTAAAATAAAATTCAATTATTTACAATACTAAAAAAAACAAAAACATAATTGACGTAATGCCTTGGAAGGTCTTCTCAACATGTCTCCGCCTGAAACAAAAGAAAAAGACGAAGCGGCAGAATCACGGTTTATTTGAATATTGTTCACGTGTTCTTGTATGTAAGTACAGTACAATAAAATTAGTTGCAATGACTTCTTATCATCTTCTTTATTCGTGGTAACCTAATGAAATAGTATCCTAAGAACGAAAATCGTCTTTTCAAGGAATCTCGGATTAACCGGTCAAACGAGTAAGCGGTCAGGGCCTCCGTCCTCACCAGACCGTTGAGTGGGGTTGTACAACAAAGTGATGTCCATGAGAGAGGGGACAGGCGAAAATTCAACGTCATGATGATGATAATGATTTTTTTTTTCATCCATATAATTACAAAATACAAAATAAATAATTATCTTAGGAATAACTGACAAAAGTTACCAGTAGTTGAGCTCAGTGAGAAATGTATATCAAGATAAAAATAAACAAAGTAATCTTATCCAGTCATTACAATAAAATTGATATCTGTGGCGTTTGACATATTCAAATTCAATTAACAACAAAAACACTAACATACAGCAAAGATATATTTTTTAAAGACTTCATTACATTTTAGAATTTGTAGACAAAAGAACCAAAAACAAAGCAAAACGAAGTTAACAAAATGAAATCTTTATATTTGAACCGTACAAAATAACATAAATATATTAAATTCACTTTTCACCCTCAAGAAACAGTCAAAATCATCAAGCTAAAGAGAAATTTAAAAAGGTTAAATCTGGTAATGTAAATGGCCATTCTTTCAATTTTGATGAGAAACTTTTATAACTCGAGCAACTTCCCATTTCTTGTGGCAACATGGCTGCTATGGAAATAGAATAAATAGATATGGACCTCTATTTCATGGAGTCATTGAACCGGTCTAAGTCTTTCCTATCATCCGATGGTTTCTAAGGTGAGTGTCAGGCGAAACATGACAATTTAAGAATAAAGACTATAACAAATAGAGCCCAAGACTCAAGGTAGAAATCACTGGTTGCGCTAAGATATCACCAAGCGATTTGCGGAGCAAATCACATAAGAAGTTGGCAACAAATCAAATGTTTTTTTTCTTCTGGAATCATAATGCAAGTTACCTAGTAAATATATTGGCTGCATGATTGATACAACGCAAAAATTTCCTATAGGTATGGTAGCAATACTGTGTTCCACTGGAATTAATACACGACTACCACTATAAATCCCGAAAGTGATGAAAAAAAACTCCATTCACTCCCCATCAAGTCTGAGTTTGTTAGGGTGACCTATGGCTTTCCGCTTTTCCAAAGAGTCCTCGTATTTAGCAGAGGATGTGAGAAAACCTCGTAAAAAAACCCGCAGTCGCGGACCCGCTTCGTCAACCAACATGGCGTCCTCAAAACAGTCAACAACCGGTGTTCGAACGGAGGGATGGTGAACGTTCCCACGCCGCCACCAATATGGTCGCTTACTTTAACAACTCATCCACAAAGAAAATTGTCTTGACTCTCTCCAGTGTCATATTTATGCTGGTAATATTATGAGGGTAAATGAAAAGTTAGAATGCAGAATGCGTTATATCCGTTGGAGCAATTGTTTCAGGAATAAAAATTGTATGAATGTCATGTAGAAAAAAGAAATTTGGGGTGATACATTTCTTATTCAATGAGCTCATGTAATTAATTCGCAAGATAATTTTAGTTACTAGTTTTATTTTCGTTTCACCAGAAAAAAATAAATGGTAGGGATTTAATACGAATTGCATCAAGTGCTGAGAATAATTCAAATTGAACATAACTTAAAAAAAGGATATTGCGTATTTCTTACTATCAATTTCATCAAATTTTATATGTAATTTTTAAAATTAGACTAAATAATGAACTATCGCAATGAAGGTCCAAAATATTAACATCATTGTCAGTTTAGTGATTCAACACCAACAGAAAACGCGCTCGGTATATTGCCACTAGAACAACCACGTTTAGCTATCCATCCCTATCATCGAAGGGGGATTCCCCTCTCGTCTTTTCGGTGCTGACTGTAACAAACGTGCCTTTTAAACATTGAAATATTTTACGTTTAAAATATAAAGATAACACGAATAAGACGTAAAGATGCAACTCTTTTCGTTACAACTTCAAATTAACCCAGATATATTCTCTGAAATTTGTTTAAACAAAAAATATAAAACATAAAAAGAGGAATTAAGTTCAAAAATTGCTTTTTTTAAATTCTGCAATATTATTTAGAAAGAAATCAATAGTACGGGAATTGGAAATCACATGAATTCACTCCAAAGTGGTGGTTACTCCATTAGTGTAATTTGTTCTGTTGGTGCAGTGGTGGGTGGGTGGGGGTGGGGGTGGGGATTCCTCCCACGCGTCTGAGGCGTAGCGAGGTGCGGGAGGGAGGGAGCGGGGCGTCTATAAGACCTCCCACGCCCAGCCACACCGCAGTAGCAGCAGCCACCGACCGCACCGCACCACACGACAACATGCGGCCCGTGCGAGTGGTGAGTCTTTGTTTTTCTTCCTTCACACAACATTCATTCGTTGATTTCGTTCTTTCATCGATTGTTAAACATCACATTTTCGTATTTGTTTCGGAGACCTCGAGGAGATAAAGAAGAAATTTTTATTCTTAGTTATCAGAGTGACGAGTACGTCATTAAAATTCCACTGCTGCCTTTAATTGTCGTTCTATTTTAAACGTTTCTTTAAATGCCATCCTGGCCCGGGTTTTTCTCCGTTTTTCCTTCGGGTAGAGGCGGATTTCTTATACAGGTTCTCTAGGTTTTGTCTAGGGGCGTGTTTATTGTAACAATAAAATCGTGAATTTAGTGTTTTTTCAACTCTTATGATTTTTAAACACTATACTCAGAATAATCTATAGTTCGATAATAACTTGAACATGTACATTTTTTGTGTTAAATTACAAACATATTAACATAATATATGTATTATAACTCGCAGCTAACTTTTTATCTTATCTAGGAACTTATGCAAAACAAATTTGAATCCGCCTCCGCCTTAGGGCCCTTGATCGGAATTGATGGGATGGTCCCTTGGTCGCTTCCGGAGAGTAAATTAGTTTATTGTCCTCCACGTGGTCATACGCAGTTTGTACTGTTTTTTTTTTACAATAAATTTATTTATTATATCCGAACGAAGAGAAATTTTACGGCATATCTCATATCGCGACTAGCATAATTAAGATACTTAGAGATTAATCTATAACTATAAACTTGAACTTTATTCTCATTGGAAATAGGATAGATTTTAACGAAGAAGAGCTTCGCAAATTTCTGTTTTTACCGCTTCTGGCGCTTCGGTAAAATCGCGTATCTGTAACCATCCAACCAGGAAACACAGTGTGCGTTATTTCTTAGTTCTCCAATGCGGTGAGGTGGTGCTACGATTATTATTCATTTTATTTTTTGAAGCTCTCCTATATTTTACAGGTATGTGGAAAATATGCCGTATTTATGAAGTCTAGATCTTGACAGAAGTACATCGTGAAAGTAAATAAAATTTCTATAGACTTGGATGTCTTTCGTACTTAAATATTTTGTATTTCCTGTCGGTTTTTATCCGCAAGGAAATAATATTGGATGAAATTGCGTGTGATGCATTTTAGAACTAGAAAATCAATTTGTTTTAGGGTATTACATAACACTAGCTGCACGATATTTATATCAAGGTAATGATATTCAAAAGTTTTTCTATGAATTTTTGTGTGGTCATAGTCTTGGGGTTAGAAAAATATTGTTCAATATATTCATAAGCAATGAAAAAATATCCTTATAATAATAGGAATATGCAGGTAAAATTCGTTAGAATTATGATCAAATACTTGGAAACACAAGTAAAGCCGCGCGCAAGGAAACATATGAAAGGAAGCAATTCTGTGTTCATAGTTGCATGGCATAGAACTAACATAATCGGAATAACTAAAACCATCAATCGTTTATTAAATCGGGGGTTCATAAATTTCTGGATTTGTTCATTCCTATTTCAGACGGTTGTTCTTATTGCCTAACTACTACCCTGTACTATGATTTTAATGCACAATTTGTTTTTTCGAAATTTTGACAGAAATATCCAAATTAGGTGTCCCTGATTACGAAAAAGTGCTTTCATGCATTACGTCCGTCTCTGCGTCTATACGCGGCGATTCAAAGCGGAATATCTGATTGTTTCATTATACATGTTCGAATAGTTAATTTCATTTAATGATTTACTATTTAACAAGAAATACCATATCAATATTCTCGATAAGTAGGAAATTATTGCAGTGCTTTCATTGAGACTTTTTTTAAAACAATTTCTTAAACATTTTTTCTATTCGGTTCATTAGCTTCTGAATGGTTTCAAACCGGTTTTGGATTTTCAAATTTTAGGTAAAGATACGACAACATCACGGATAAATATAGCTGTGAATACCTGACAGTGAGAAATGAACTATGACCACTGTTCACTCAATCAATCCATTGCATTTCCAATCATTATTTCAATGAGTTTGCAATATCAGCTTCAGCTATATCTGTGGCTTCAGCGCATGAAGCGCTTATTTGCTTTTGTACACATGCACGTGTACCATACTAAGAGCATGAAATTGAAAGAAACAGTGTAAGCGTACCACTACACAAAAGAAAAACATACAGCGAGTGGAAAGAAACGAATAATGCATATGGTCTGTGCTATGCATTATGTACCAAAGTGTAAAAAAAGTATAAAAAATTGCACTAAATTATTATTGAGCAGATTCTCGCCAAACATATTGTAGCTTGCATTTCTTCCTTTATTTGTTATTTACTGTTGAATAGTGTTTTTCTATATTCAAATTCTTTGTTTTTGTTTTATCATGCGCGGATTGATTCACTATTGTTTTGAGAATTAAATATGGCAAACGTCTTCAATAGAAATCGATTAGGATTCAAGAAGAATTATTTACGTACAATTCATTACATGACCCTAGTGAAGTCGTAGAAACTCAGCTACTATAAAGAAATAACTACTAAGAAAACACTAAACTAAATTGGATTTGTAAATAAATAGAAATATGTTGCAATTTCTTTTGTATCAAATGAAAGTGAACCGCTCGCACTGATAGAAAAAGCAGTGGACACCAAAGATGTTCTCTACTTTCTCCTCAAACCAAAGCGCTTGCAACAAAAGCTCGTAGATTGAGAAAATTCGCCGGTGACACGTACCGATTTTCTCTTCTAAATGTTACACTCTGGGTTGTGTTTAACTCTCGAAAAGGGGAAAGTGATGACTACTCTTTAATGAAAACTGAATTAAATGACCAAAAAAATGTTTATTTTTACAGAAACATGGATGTATATGGTAATCAAACAGAAATTATTTTTGTTTCCTGTTTCATGCGTTTTAGGATAATTTCGGAAGAGTTAAGTAGCACACTATGAGGTGCACTTCAAATCGAAACCTTTTTAAAAAAAATAAAATATATTAGACCACAGAAGGCGAGAAAAATTAATTAGTAAAACCATATTTAATTACTTGCCAATATTGGATAATTCGCGTAAATAATTCCTTTCTCTGATGTTCTAACACAAAATTAAATAAGATGAAACTAATGAACGGGGGATATTAAAATTTTTGAAATATTTTTAAGAGTAAAAGAAGTATTTTAAAAAAATATGATGAAAAGTTTTGGGTTTCTGAAGAACTTTTATAAGAATTGTTATAAACGCGGGGATATTAATTTCAAATCAATTAATCTATTTCTTCCTGATTCATACATTGAGCTGCTAATAAATGGCTGCTATAAAGAGACCGCATCGGTGTGGAATATGTTGTGATCTGAAACGGAAATCAATTCCCAGTGGGACCACAAAAAAATGTTAATGTCCCAGTTCATATACAGCTGTGACTTCTAAAAAACGAACCCCTCTTCTATTCACCTCCTACTGCTCCTAGTTTCAATAACTCTTACTATTTCTGACTACTACTACTACTAAATCACTTCCCCCTCGTGGGCCAAGTTGTTGGTAAACCCAGATAACCGATCCACCAATTAACTATAGCCCTATCTCCTAATTCCTACATCCTGTCGCTCCACGTAAATAAGTTTCAATATGACGCTACATTTTACATTTACAAATACTACAAGACTGGAGACACAAATCTTCGTGTAAAAAAATAACTGACTCAGACCATTCCTATTATATAGAGACCAAAGTATTTCCGCAACCTTATCAAATTGAGCAACAAAATTAGACATAACTTTGATATTTTTCACCTTCTTGTTTCAGATGCTCCTCCTGGTGCTGGCGGCATGTCTGCTCACAGCAGCTGATGCGGGGTACGTTGACGTCATTAGGCAACAATATAAATGCGCTTAAAGGCATCAATAACATGGCACTAGGGTGGTCTTTGAAATTGACGATACACCCTCCCATAGTTTTATGTCTTAAAAATTGTAAAAAAAATATAATTAGGGTTCACTAATACATTTTGAATATTTGAAAAAAATTTAAAGTTTGCTAGTGACATATATTTCTAAAATCTGAAATGTTAATGGAGGTCTTATTTTAAGGCATAAAACAAAATGGGAGGGAGCCCCGTCCAAAATTCAAAAAATTTGTTTTTAAGAACCATCCTAACATGACGCCTCCACACAACTCAAACAGCAATTTTCATAGATGATATCTTTTATATAAAAATATACAATACATGGTATTAACTGCTCCGTCAGGATTCTCAAAAAAGGAACTAAATTTTTTTGGGATATTTGCCTATCAATGTATATGATTAAAATTTTTTACAATTCTCATCTAACTTGCGAAAAAGAACACGCAAAATGTGTTAACCACTACACCATCCATTCGCCTTCCACAATTGTACACCTCTTCCACCCCAGAACTAAATCCAGGATGACCTGAGACACATCTCCAGACAGGAGATAAGTGTTCGAACGGGTGGTGTACGGGTTAACACCCTTGCGATCAATGGAGGAGTTCCGGGTTTGATTCCCGGCCCGTCGCCATTTTCACCTGACCGAAAATTGTCACAGTGTGATATCAGTTTTCGTTCTAACGTGTAGGTGAAACCCTGTATTCCGTACTAACTGAAGCTTTAGCCTGTTCGGGTCAGAAAAATAATCCGAATACTTGGTAATTAGTCATTAATAATTAAGAAACAACTCCTCGACCAGTAAAATGTTGCGAGCGGATGAGAGAGTTGTGCTACCACCCATTTTTGTGTCGAACACTGCGGGTCAAATTATATTCCGTAGAGCGTCGATATTCCGGATCTATTGTTACTGGACCCGGTCCGGATTTTCGAACAGAACCAAAAATGACCGTTTGATGTCTTTGACGTAAAGAAAATTAGCTAAAGCCGTAAATGCGGTAATACACTTAAGCACTTAGTGTAGTTAAATAATTAGAACAAGTAAACAAAATCATTAATTACGTAGTATTTTACTGGAACATACTGAAATATTCGTACAAGATTGCATGAAATGTCTTAAGAGTAAAAATGGATGTACTGCGATATTGTAACAGCAGTAGGGGACATTTTGTACTGCATTCACTTCAATTCATTTTTCGCTGGACGTGAATCCGGATTATTGACGCTAAGGGTTCTTTACTTATTGATTATTGATCCTCTACTGTATTTACTATAAACGAAATGACATTATGAAAATGACACTGAACAGAATTATAAATATTCGAAATGGATATTATAAAGTAAGAAAGATTGACTAACTACCAAGTTCCAATTTGTATAATTTATCACATTAGAACAATTAATAAGTCTTGTTTGGTGTGCCTTTCGTCGAAGAATTTTCCCGGTTTTAAATTTTTTGACTGTGTAAGAGTTCGTACCTGTCGTTCTGAGGGGAAACTCACGTGACAATTAGCTGCTGTGGAATTCGACCGCTTGGATTGCGAAGGAGAGAAGGAACCTTTAAAAAAAACCATACAAACAAAATGGAATGGCACTTTCCAATAATGAATGCCAAAACAAAACAAGTGATTTTCTGATTTTTTTCAATAACTAATAAACGATTTGAACTTACACAGTCTCGTTTCATGGGTCTCGGTAAGACCTACAACTCGCTCATTTAACATTATTGTCTAGAATCAATACCCGAGTCTTTAGACCATACAAATATGTTAAACAAAAATTCCGTAGGTTGAGGGATATTACAAAAAATTGACCGCCTCTACGATCCTTGAAAAGATGTGGAGAGTATTAGATTTTCGTATTTTACACGATAAAACTTAAGAAACTCCCTTACCTTCCTAAAAAAAATTTCGACTTTTTCGATCCTTTTTTGCCTGGTCTAAAATACAAATAAAGAATGTTAAAAAAACTCCCCGTAAGAAATGTTAGGGGGAATATGTCACATTAATAAGAATCAGAATCACAAAGAAACACGTGGCCAAAGGAACTAAAATGAGGCGAAGAATTAAGATCACAAGATAAAATCGTGCTTTATTAATAGAGTTGAGAAAGTGATATTATTTTACAACAGATTTGCAAAGTTCCCATATTGTCACCGAATGGGACTCCCCCAGATTCCAGATACTTTTGGACACGTTCTGAATGTATGCGACGGTTAGTACGATGTATATATCGCAGTTAATGGGCAAACATTTAATCTTACTCCGTGCGCCATTTTAACTCCTCCGGACTAGTGTTCCCAAGTAATTTTGGGTCCCATTAATGTGATCTATTCCTCCTAAAATTTGTTACGTGGAGATTTGTAACATTTGGAATTCTTAATAAAAATTGTAAGAACCCAAGGAACTGCCGCGAGTTTCTGTAAGTAAAAAAAAACGTATGTTGACGAGACAAGAAAGGCATTTTATAAATCTGAACTAGCTAAATCTGTGCGAATTATTCGGACACACAATAAAAGAATGAAACAAAATATTAAGAGTTTAAATGCATCAACCTTCAAAGTTATATGTAAAAAATGATATAGTTTTGCAAACATTTGCTGATTAAATGCGATGACAGATAATAATTCACGAATCAAATAAGAGATTTTAACATCACAAGAACTCAACGGTTGTTGTATAATATGTATTAAAAATGGGCAAATAAAATAAATTGCATTTTAGATGTTGGTAATCCTATATTGCGGTTAGTTCCAATAAACTAATATTTTATTCTCATTTATATAATAATAATAATACTTATTATGTACTTTCACTTTGACAAAATTTCAGGCACAAATTGATGCAAGTGATATATGACGTACAATAACAAGTAATTATTTAACACATCATTTAAACATTTTAAATTACTTTTCAAAAACCAATCGCATACGGTGAAAACCCTCTACACCCTTAGAATCCTTGATCACTGTATCCCGAGTATTTTGAAAGTACATGGGAGTCTACCGATCACGATTATCTGGTCTAGCTATAATTGATCGGAATAGACAACATGGTCCCTTACTCCCCTTCGGAGAGTAAATTATTAATTCACTCCAAGTGATCACACACAGTTTGTGTCATACGCAGTTTTTTTACCAGAAATTTATTATTATTATTATTAAATATAATCAGACATAAAGCCACGAGGGGGGAGATTAACGGTGAGCAGGTCCCCCACTGAAATTTTTTATAAGTTGTTTTGAAAGTGTTTTCTTTGTATATTATGTTGCGAATTTAAAATTTGTTGTTTATTTAAAAACATGAATTAAAACTATCAAACAAATTTGAAATATTTTAAGACAAATACTTTCAGAATTAACATAAATACAATTTTGAAGAGAAGTCTCGGCTACCCTCCAAATACATATCTGATTACCGGACTAAATGTATGTACAACTAACAAGATATATTTAATTATTTTATTTATTACCCCAGAAACGTGTCAATAAAATTGAAATGTTGATGTGAAATAACTCGTATTAGTTTTTCATCAAGGTGAAAACTGTAATTTAATTTTTCCGACTTCCAATTATGTAAATAAAATAACTTTGAAGATAAAATCGTTTTGTGCATGTTGTGTGACAGCCAGTCATTATCGTAAGACACACCGTATCCATTTATCACACTAATTAGTTGCACGGTAATGTATCCTTCGTCAAGATGCGTGAGTATTACATTCTCATAATATTGAGTTTCACAAAGAGTAAATATATGATGTGAGATGCGATCCTCCGGAACAGACAACCCGGGGCGAGATCTGATAGTTCAGGATTCCGCCGATCATAGAGCAGCGATCCGTGTAAGTCACCTTCTGTTTTGCGTCAACGATAATGATTTGACTACGTCGTACCAAAAGGGAGCCAAGTAGTACGACATCTCAACACTATTTTGCTCACGTTTCAGTTGTAAAGAAGCAGTCCACAGAATTATCAAACAGTGCCAAGACTGCCAAACTTCGTCCACAAGTGCCACAAGTGTTGACAAAACATCTGCAGATCTGCTTTCGATGTGACATTGTCTATATTTTCATACATCTTCAGAGATTTTAGGAAACTCAAGTCTTGTTGAGGAGCTTTTACATGAGAAACACTTCGAAAACACGGCCCAATATAGCAGGTCACAAGGATTTCAGTTATATTCTGAGCGGTTTTGTATTCGGGTATTATTTCAAATCGAGACCTGAGGAGAGGTGTTTTCAGATAATAAAGTGGACTTAGACCAAGATGGAAAACTCAACCAACTCTCGATAGGTATTTATCTTCTTTCGTAGGTCAGCTCTGTAGGAATCCAGCAATGCATTAATTTCAGCACAGTTCCGGTGAACCTCTACAATTTCTTTACAGACTTCGATATTCTCCGAAATTTTTCCAATTTTCTTAAAACCTTTTGAAAAGGGGGATGTCTGAGCTAGTGTTAATTTATTGAATTTTTGCTTCGAAAACGCGTTTAAAGAAAATTTCATAAACGTGATGGCGGCAACCGAAAATTATCGAATCGCTGCTTAATTTCCAAAAGCACTGATACGACCTGCATAAGACGCCGTTGTACAGCAGAGGAACTCCACTTCGTCTTCAAGATTCCAGTTGGAGATTGCATTCGAAACATTGCGCCTGGTTCTTTTCTCTGGAATTGTCCAATATTGGAACAGCTAGAGTTTGATCTTTACATCCGAATGAAATCGCAATAGGAAGACGTTCTTCTTTGGCATTTCCAACATCCAAAGCCGAGGATTCTTTGGAATTACAAATCCAGACTTACTTGTAAACACCTGCCTATGGAAGTAGAAGACATCTTTTTTTTTTTTTTTTCATCTTTTCGGAGATCCCTCCAGATCTCGTAAAATTTAATGAGAGTTTTACACTATTTGGAAGTGATTTAATTGGAATCCACACCCTTTTCCAAAATGTATTGCGTTCTCGGACAATGAGATTGACACTTTCGTTCCAAGATAATTTCACAACACGAATATTGTAAAAAAAAGAAGCGCAGCGAGTACCTCGCGTTTTGACGAAAGTAGTTAACAAGAGACCAGTTTTGCTAATTCACTTCACCCACCAGAAATATTCCTTTATTTGAGCTACGGAAGTCCAATGACATGGTAGACATCTAAAACGATCCATATTTGATAAATGACGAATATACATAGAGTATAGAGGACTGTGAACGCACGTGCAATGTATAAGCGAGCGAGAATTGAAAGGTTTCTGTGCACGTCGGCACATATTAGTCATCGCCCCTACATCTTCGATAACGCATAGAAAAAAAAAGCTAGTTCGCTGTTAGAAGATCGCCCGTTTTTGGTAATTTTTTTAAAAACAATGATAACATTATATAAAAACACCTTACAGCATTTACATGGAACTTCCAGATTCCTTGAATCAAAAAGTAATGGCAGTTACTCTCAATTTAAGCTTCTATTTGAAGCATTCGTCATTCTATCCAATTGACTTGAAATTTTTATCCGGTCTTTTAAACTAAACTTCATACTAAACTAAGCTACGGTTAAAATTTCAAGACGATTAGAGGAAAACGATGTGGGAAAATTTTATTTAATATTTTAAAAAATATAATAACTTTGACGTAAATTCGGCACGGGTTAACGTCATCCCAGAGTGATAATATTTCATATTCCAACTTTTGGGATGAAATGTAAAAAAATTAGAGAGTATGTGTTCAAAAATAAGGAAGACGAAGAAAAAGGGACACCCAACTGATAAAGTATTATGCCCTAAAAGTTGATAAACTTAGTCTGCACCGCTCGCGATTTTTAAATGGTTTCTACCCTTCCGTTTTACGCAATTAAACGATGTTTAACATATAGAATAACACAAAAATCTATATTTTCTAACCAAGAATCAAGGAAAATTTGTTGAATTCTCTACATAAACAGCCTTCTATCCCCACGTTCTTTGTTCTCTTTATCTTGTGTGTGATTTTGTTCTTATCTACGTTGATAATTGAATACGACGAGCATTTTCAACAGATATCAATGAGTTTTCATACAATAAATGATTTTTCACACTAGGCATAATATTCATCGTACAAGAGTAACAGTACAAAATCCGTGGTAAAAAAAAAAACTACCTACTGCACCATTGCTTCTACAAAAAAACATTCATTGATTTTAATGTGAGTTAAAATAGGTTTCAATTTCCTATCAAATGTTTTTATTAATTATTGTTTTTGATATTAAAGATGTCAATAGATCTTGTACTTTATCACACCACTGTTTTAATACTCTCAAAATAAATGATTATTTTAATAGTTACTATATATTAACTATAAATTCTGAATATTCTATTGTCGTGAACTATTTTTTGATTTATTAATTACAAATCTTTTAGTATCCTGTTGATATTATTATACGTATTCTTATCTTTTCAATCCGCTTCTGTCTTAGCGTCCTTGATCGGAATTGATGTAATGTTGCCTTGCTTGCTTCCGGAGAGTAAATTAGTTTGTCCTCCACGTGGTCATAAGCAGTTTGTAACTGCTTTTTTGACACTATTTTTTTATTACACACAAAATTTAAGAAACTTGAGGTGATTTAATCCTGACTCGGTATGTGAGCTACAGAGTATCTAAATCCTTTTTTCATGTTACAGAAAGAAGAAGATTGTGATCCACGTCCCAGTGCACGTGAAGAAGCACAAGCACACCCACACCATATACAAGATCATCCATCACCATGACAACCACGGACATCATCACCATGGCGGCGGACATCACAACGGTGGTGGTGGACATCACCGTGGAGGCGGTTACTAAACCTTACCTTTTCTTTTCTTCGAACCAAAGACTTTACAGCCGCGGACGGTGTATGAGTGGTGCCCTCGTTTGAGACGGCGTTGGTGTGGAGTCCCTCACATGCAGGTTTTAGGATCGACCTAAAAAGTGTCATGCAGAGCGACAAGAAGGATCTTGACGGGAATCGAACTCCACCCCACGGCTCTTATTTTTGCACTCTCTCTTATTAGAGTGTGGCCTAACAGTATTTACGAACTAGTACATAGAACGTAGGGCTGAATAACCATACTTGTGATACCTCATCTTCTTAGATGTAGATTTGTGTAGTAAATATTTCGTATTAATTTCATTAAATGTTTATGTAATGTTAATATCAACTTGAGATTATTTCTGATTGTTAATTACAAGATCACATTAAAACACTGACAAGGTAATGTGTCAATATTACAGACAATCAAGTACTATTTATTTTCACTTTCCCTTCATTTCACACATCTATTAAATGTGTTTAAAATAACAAGCAAGTCATCATCTCATTACTTTATTAGTTATGTAAAATGAAGTGATAGAAAATAAATAGTAATTGATTGTTTGTAATATTGACACATAACCTTGTCAGTGTTTTAATGTATTGTTATTTCGATTTGAAGACAGATAAGATTATAAAAATTAATAGCAATCTTGATTAGCTAATTTTTGTTAGAATATTACTTCATTAGTATAGATTAATCAACCTGTTATTTGGATAAAATCTAAGTTTATGTCAAATTCAAAAGCCTTTATAGGTCAAGTCCTTTTACAGTAATCGTAGTCATACATTTGCTGTACATCACCTAACGTCTCTTTTGTTTTGTGATTATTATTAAATGTTAATCCAACCATGTGAACTATGTTTTTATCTCTTTTTACAAATATATTTTTTACGTTTTCTTAACGACTTGTCCTTGATTTTTATTCCTGAAAATATCTTCAATCAGTAAAGATAATGTTTTCTCGATCGGAGCAATTCTGAACAGTGAAGTGAATTTTGTCTTACTTAAAACTCGAAACGACGTGAGTTTTTAATCACAAAATATTTACAGTTCGTCTGTTAAAGTTCGTAAGTCTTGAATTGTTCATTTAGTTTGATTATATAATGAACATTAATTGTTGTAGTATTTATCTTTCCTAGTAGGATTACATTCCAGTACATGTAATATTTCTTCCTTGATTTTCAATCCAGAAATAAAGAGAACAGTTTTTCCAAAACGAGAAAACCAAAATAATAAAGAGAATCACAAAAAGTCTTCCCCCTGTTCCATCACCGTGTTCTTGAAGGTACACTCCGCCAAGGTGAAATCTTCGGTGATAAGTCCCTCCCCTGCCTTCGTGATGTTGAACTCTAGATGTGTGTCTGGTGACAACTGCGGCGGCGTGACGACCAGCGGTTTGTCGTCGCCATTGCATATCCCCCCCCCCCCGATTCGTGTTATGGTGAGAGTGGTCATATCTTTTGATGCTCTTTCACCGTTAGTCTTCCTCACGGGAACTGACAGCCGCAAAATTCATGACCTTTTGATTGAGGTACCTTCTCGAACTATATTTATTTATAGCAATGATACATAAATAATAAATTTTTCTTTGGTTTCTACGTCACATCTACATCTTGCGACATTTGATGACTTTTTCCTATGTATTATTATTATTATTATTATTATTATTATTATTTTGGTTTCTCATCTCTCCCCTATCATAATATCCGCTATCAAAGATTCCTGTAACCCTTGCTTTATTTCCCCAATTCCCTTTTCATAGCTTTGTAAACGTCTCTCTATTTCCCTTCGTTACACACCATCTTGTTCTTTTGTTGTGTATTTGGTGCATCTTCCTTCCTCATTCTCTTCAAATAACACTTGCTCTTTTGGCACCGGTTAATCAGCATTCCCACAAGATGTGTTCAATCGTTTCGACTCCTCTACCGCAAACGCAGTCTTTACTGTTTAGTATTTGGAATCTTTCGAAATGATGTATATTCCAGTGACATGTCCACACCTGAATGTTCTCATGCCCTGGAATGAGACGTTTTGCTATTCGACACGGGAACTGACAGACGCTCAGAAAAGTCGTACAACCACTGGAGCTCAGTAGCGTATCTAATCGAAGGTGTGGGATGCCATCTGCCCTCGACTTCCAAATGTTTAACGAAACTTACTTAAATTTTATCGTAAACTTGAACTTAAATAACCTCATAAAGTCTTTTATAACTGTAAAATAAATAATATCGAGTCCTCGTACCATTGCCTCCTCCCGAGCGTACTTTGAAGCCCTGGAACATGTGCCATGACCAACCACGTTTTCTGACCCCTCACCGAATAAATATGTGGTGTACGATTAGGGTGCCACTCCCACCATCTATTCCGAGGGAACTGTGCGTTCAGAGGCAAGTAGCAAGTGGCGGACTGGCGCAGGACACGTTTCGGAACCTCTACGACTCCATGTGCATTCGTTCAGCAGCAAGGCGGTACAACGCCATAGCAACGACGAACAGTTTTCGGTTGTGAATCTTGGTAAATAAATCTCCTAGAAATGTAAGAGTTCCATCATTTCATGTAAGTGGAATCCCTCCCTGCAATCGAAAACTAATCGCACTCTACTTCATGCATCTGGAAGCTGTGTTGTGTTTTTTGAAGGTGAGTGTTCCAATGATTAGACAATAGGTTTCAATCGTTTACTTTTCTCTTACTTAAAGTGGGCTTCTTCATAATAATTTACAACTATCTTCCT
Organism: Laupala kohalensis; assembly: GCA_002313205.1. NCBI lineage: Eukaryota > Metazoa > Arthropoda > Insecta > Orthoptera > Trigonidiidae > Laupala > Laupala kohalensis. The sequence continues at coordinate 262,327 of NNCF01128198.1, read as the reverse complement.
TTTGCTAAGAAGTATAATTGGAAATTTGAGTGGGGCGCACTATTTTTTGTTTGTTTATTTGAGTGAAGTTACATATCAAGTGTGAGTTATGTAGAACTTTGATATTATAACAAAAATTAAATTCTATGAATCTCGTCTTTTTCTATTAGATTTTCAATGTACTACGGCACAAGCGAAGGATTGTCGCTCCATAGGGCATCGCACCTCTGCTGTTCGCACAAAAGAGCGGATGTCTTATGACTCGCCAGAACATTTGCAAAACACATTATGTGAACTAGGATAAGAACAATACTCAGATAAATATTGGACATGGAAAAACTATGAGCTCCTTTTATCCGACTGTGATTGACATGTCGATAATGAAGAAAGGCAGCAATTAGAATTGTATTTGAAGCGTCAGATTTTAGGGAAGAGACCCAAGATGAACAACTTATCAAGAATACTCCGTTGCTATAACATGAATAAGGAAAATCACCATAAAAAAGTATTAGTTATTTGTACGAAACATTTCGGATGTAAATTCATCACGACATGAGAAACGTGTCTTTAGCAAAACACGAAATTTTTATGCGAAAAGATAAAATAGGTGTCAGGTAATTTACGACACACTCTACAAACAGCCTTTTGAGAGACCACCCCCCAAAGTATTTAACATGTCCCTCCTCAAACAGTCGTGATACTTCAAAAATTGTATTAAGAAAGGATACAAATTGCAAGGAAAATGGAATAAACTTAAAATACCGAAATGTGCAAATGGAGCCAATGATCTGAAAGTAAATTACACTTGTGATGAAGTAGAATGGAATGTAGTGCACTTTGGAGAAAATATTGAACAATTATTTTTATATACAAATACAAATGTTAGTTCATCGTCCCCCACGTGGTCATACGCAATTGTTCTGCTGTTTTGAAAAAAATATTTAATTTTTTAAGGACAAGGTCAATTCTCTGACTATTTTTTCCCTTTTCTAATTGTATTTTGTGTCTGTTTCTATTATTAAGCGTGAAGGCGCCGGGAGGCTTGAAGATAGAGATCTTGTTCTATTAATAAAAGCAAGAATCTTTGCAAATAATTCCTGACAGTGAAAGACTGAAAAAATATTAAGAGTGTTTAAATGAATAAAATAATACTTATGTGAAAAAATTACTTAACGATTCTAACCCTCGAATATATAAATAAATGAAATGATTGAAAAAATATTACACTCAAGTGAAAACTCAGAAAAAAAATTATATGAGCCTAACAATAGTGCCATGACATTTATAGTAAAGTATAATTTAGATGACAAAAGTAGTCAGTACCAATGTTTTGAAGGTGCTTTATGATACTGACAAAGATCAGGTAAACTGAACATGATTATTTTGATTTTTGTTTTTTAAATTTACGCGCTGTTCCATTAACGTAAACTTTCACATAAACATCAATTTCTTTATCACAATTATATACATTAAATGTCGTTTGCTATCTTGTTCTTTTCGTAAAGGGATTTATTAGTCATGTACAATTTTATATTTTCTGTACGCATAATGTTTTCTTTAGAAAAGTATAGATTAGCTAAAATAAATAAATAATTTAACCCTATGTGCAGCAGCGAGCCGCCTAATTCATCTGTCAAGAGTAGACTGTTTAAGATGTAAATTTAATTTTCATTTTCTACTTTTGCTAGTCATAACATAATAGAGAGAATTGCTTGAATTTTTAAATTTTGTTCAAATTTTGTATTTGTTAATTTATAATTGGATAAATAACTTCATATTCTTATTCTTAAATTAATTCAAATGACGTTTCAACAGAGGTATCTTATAATAAGGAACCTATACGTACAAAAGGATGCGTAGAAGACACATACAAATGAATAGAAACCTATATTCTTTTTCGTGCGACGTACTCCAATCTACGACTGTCTCAAACTGTTCAAACAATTCGTGAACAGGAAAGCAGATATTTGTGGTGGTAATTTTTACTGGAAAATAAGAAATGTCATGTCTTATTTGTATCTGCATTGGTACAATTTCTACACGCACATAAATACACTATTGTACAATCGACGGGTTTGAAAACATATCCATTTCGGAATTAGTGTTTACTTTACAATATACTAATTATAACCAAATTGTATTAAAAATATTATTTCTGATAACTATTTCAATAAAAGCACATTGTTATTTAATTACTCTGAAATATGATTACCAAGTTTAATACGATTCGAAACATTCACGGGATAAATGTTGTATCAACAACGTATACACAACGTCACGATACTTTGCCTAAAATTATTCAAAATGGTTGCCTTAAACAAACTGCCTACCTCTACGAAACAAATCCTTGAAACATGCGAACATTTCAAGGAAAGCGTGGTCACAAAGAATATAAGTAATATTCAAACAAATAACAACATAAGTCACAAAAGCGACTATTTTCTGTAAAGAAATACAAGTTAATAACACAACAAACAAAGACACAAAGTGTTCGTTCCACACGCTCGGAGCAGAAAGAACAGAACAGCGCCACAAGAGCAAGTGAATTGACTGTTGTCCGAGGTTGGTTATGAATTCGATTTCGAATATCTTGCCAACTGAACGTGAGGTACCCGTATCATTACTCTTATGGACGATGGCGAAGTAAAAGCGTTGGCTACATTGAGTACAGGTTCTACACCAACATCAAGCCAGTTATACTAACAAAAAATAAATAAATAATTTATTGTTACCAGAGCTGTTACAAACTGCGTATGACCACATTGAGGACAATAAAGTTATTTCCTGTGACTAATATACAATAAACTAATGAACACAGAGCATTTTTTCTCTTAAGTTGAATTTCTCGAAGCAAAGTAAAGTGACTTTTACTGTATATTCACACGACACTCCACGATATAAATGCATTCTCACCTCTTACACAATAACAGCATCGGAAGTGACTACACAACATGTCAACCAACTCGCTGTTCTTGTATTGTGATTGCTGTCAGCGCTGCCTTTGAGACAAGTTGTGAATTAGGACACGAACTATGGAGATGACAGCACTACAATGATTTTATAGAAATTATTTTGAAAATGTTTTATTCCTAAAGTACACATAAAACAAATGCGTATAAAATGTTCATAATTATATGTTGATAATTTTTTTTGTCTAAATTATGTCAGTTATAATTGTCTAAATATATTTTGTAGCCTGAAGAAGTGAATTATCTGTAGCTTTATATAAATAAATATGGAAAAACACAAATTGGTAATCGGAATTTCAATAACAATTAACTAATTTAGTCTTGTCTTTAGGATTATTTATCACCATATGCAGCCTTTGAATTACATTTCTGTAAAACATTAAACTTCCTGAACAATATTGTATTATATAAAAGTATTGAAGTATACACACTAGATTCGGGTCAAACACTTTTAATGTATGGAAGTTTTTATTTTAATATATTTCTTAATACTATAGTAGTAACTCACGTGGTCATCCGCAGTTGGTAAAGGATTTTTCATAATAAATCTTGTTTGTTTACATTTATTTCAAAATTAAGTGAATATGATATATATGATTTAAAATAAAACAAATTTACGTAATGATATTTGGCCATCAAATAAGATTAATTACTTATAATACTAACAACATTAAGTAAGAAATATTACACCTCATTGAGAATGCGAAGCCAAATGATAGTTTGTTTATATGTCTCGAAAATAAGATGCCAAGTTAGAACCGAGAAACATAATTTTCGGAATATTTTTATAGAAAGTTATAGTTACATTTTTACAGAAAAATAAGATAAATAACTGAATAACAAACACTTTATAGTCAGGCGACGATACTATTATTATCCTCCAGAGGATGTTCTTAAGAGAAAGAAAGAATCAGAGCGCATTCTATGGTAATATTAAAGAACTGTTTCGTTTCTCTTACTCATGAAGTTCTTGGATTGGCCGGTAGAGAGTCACTGCATCGTATTTCACTTGCTCAAGTTTACTTCACTCTGGTGCTCACTAACAATACCGTAAAAGTGCACATATCAGTCGGAAATATTTTTTGCGTTTTTAGAAAAAAATGTAAATAGTATTCGGCCATCAAAAGGTCGTCAGTTAAAAGTATTTACTCACAGATTAAAACGGATTGTGAACGTCTGACATTTTACCTCATTAACATAGGATCTACGTTCAGACCTTTATTAACAATTTTTCCAGACGAAGTTGTAAGAGCGAATGAAAGAAAAACCTTGTTCAAATCCCGTCTCATTGTGGGCTCCGGGCTGGGAGGTTGATCGATCGATCGCGTGACGTCAGCTTGACCATCTATCGATTATTTATCGATGTCGTAAAATTACGTAATATTACGGAGATTGTGTACATTGTTCTGACGAGGAGTACAGCTTCGTGGATTACATATATAATTAATAAAAGAGATTGTGGTTAATAAAGCAGTTATGTTATGTCCAAAGATTTCATCTATTCTTTTTAACTCAAAGGCATAGAATTTGAATACGCGTATGAGGTTGAAAGAAATTTTCCACAGAAGTCCAACAATTGAGACACGTCACTCATTGTGAACAAAAGAGTATGTGATCCATAGATGATTCACTTGTTTCATAACGTAACACCACAAAAAATGTCTGAACACATACCTTTACTCTCTTTTCTCCCATTGTTTTAATAATTTCATTTTTCAGTATGGTATTGACGAAGCATTTTCTGTATCTCTTTGGATATACTGTAATTCGATATTAGCATTATGATGGGCTCCATACTATTCCTAAAGTATGAGTGATTCACGGTACGTAAGAAACAAAGACGTAAATGAGAAACGAAGTAACTACGTTACCGAGCTTCTTCTCTTGGAAATTCACGGACGTAATTTCATAAATACGGTGACTTTTGGATGTATCTTCTATCTACACCACCCAGGTAATTTTTCCTTAACAGAACTCAAAGAGGCACTTCAAGGTTTTCCGGTTGGTCTCGTGTCTTTCAGTCCGTCTCCCTACCCTGGACCGGGTTTTTCTCGGGTTTTCCTTCGGATAGAATGGGATTTGAAATACTAAATCTCGAATTTACAGTAATATTAATAGTTACAACTTATAAATAATATATCCCGAGTAATCTTTAGTTTGATAAAAATACGTACTTTTTGGTGTTTCACTAAATACAATTTTGTTGGTATTCTGTTAATATTATAAGACGTAGCGAACTACTTTTATTTATAACTTAGGAGTGTGTTGAAATGTTACATCCACTCTGCCTTAGGGCCCTTGATCGGAATTGATGGGGTGGTCCCTTGCTTTCATCCGGAAAGTAAATTAGTTTCCTGTCCTCCACGTGGTCACACACAGTTTGCAACTACATTTTTAACAATAAATTTGTTATTTAGCTAACACCATAGTCAACTAACATTGTTCCATATCTTGTAAATCTAATAAAAATATGATTATCCTTTCTTAAGGGGAGGAAATATCTCATGATTCTGCCTTGGGGCGCAGGTAGTTAAATCTGTCTCAACCTGTGTGTGTCCTTCGATCGGGCATTGCTGGAATGAACTAGTTTATTATTCGCCATTCGCAGTTTTGAATTGATTTTTTACACAAAATTTTATTGAAATACCGATTGTTCATCAATGCCAATGAAACGCTTTCGTTGATCTGTCAATATTTATTGAAGCCTTTCAATCGCAGGACGATCCTCCCATCTGCTCCATTTTCCATCACTTCCGATGGCCGTCGCACAAAGGTTGAAATTCGCCGAAAGCTGGACAAAAGTTCAATCATTAGCATTCGCTGCTGCTCACTTGACCACGAGCTTGTAATTTCGCATTCTACGCAAACATCAAAGATAAATGTGCCGTCGCCAACGAAATACTAATTGTCGGTTATGCCAATACAACTCCAATTACAAGATACGAAACCTTGATACAATCTCTTAATTAGATCCACTTGAATGTTTTCCTTCACACATTGTAAACAATTAAGTTATTTGGAATACATTTATTAGCTAATTCGTATACTAAAACTGTCGTGCTGTTAGATCTCTAATTTAATAAAAGTACTCACAAAATTTTACCGTGTTATGTTGCTTGATCGTCTTAAAGAACATTTATTCCGAGAGTTTCATCCAAATCGTTGAAACGAAGTTGTCGAGAAAATATTAATAATAAATACATTTTTTACGTATTACAATTTATGCATACAAAACGTTCATTTACACAAACGTAACATTTATAAATCAAATTTAATAGAAAACAAAGTTGCGAAAATAACTTCCAATAATCACAGTATCTTGACACATTTCCGCAATATTCTTTTAGAAATATTTGTCAATAACTCTGAATATGCTTCTTGTAGAGCAGTGAAAGGGAAAACAAATCCTTGTGAAACCGCTTTTTCCCTTCGTCTCACTCCGACTCGTGATCTTGACCCATTTAGGGAGGAATTCGCTCTCGGATGAAGAGGCTCACGAGAGAACAGACTGACAGACAAAAAAAAAGAGAATGCAAAGGAGTTTACAGGAGAACCATTTCCCTTTACGGTTGAACGACCGAGTGAAAGAACTTGCTAAGACTCGATATGTTGATCAACGAACGTCTATTCAGTTTCAATAAAATATCTCAACATACGGGCTGCGTTGTCTTTGTCGACTGACTTATTCACAAACGTAAGACGAAAAACTATTAGTGATTGAAATCATGATGCAATGATGTTTTCCATTGTAAAATATTCCTAAAATATGTGTTTGTTTTTTTTCTTCAAAATTCCGATATTAATGGAATGGTTTTGAATTTACAAATTTTTTTCTACAATTTTTACTATACCCGTATCTCACGGCATATGTTATTCGGTATTTCTATGTCAAAGTGCTGTATCTCGTCACTTTTGTGTACGAATACATTCACAATGAAGGGTAAACCGTATTAAAACATCAAAAATGTACCAGCCTCGGTTAGGTATGCATAACGTCCTTAATCTTAATTGTGCTGTCTGTTGAAAGTGGGGGAAAACGTGAAAATATTGATATCAATCATACATTCGAATTTCGTAAATATTAAAACAATCTTATATTTACAATGAAATTATTCGTCTTTTACATTTCTGTAGAACATGAAGAAAATTTGTATTATACCGTTTTGTTGCTGTTGTTTTTATTGTTAAATGAAACATGTGAATAAGTGCCATAATACGTAAAACGTTAAATGAGAAATATTTTGAAGTTTAATTCAATCTCATAAGATTTAAACTATCGATACACTCTAAAATAAAAAAGGGATACGCATTGGCTACGAGAATATGAATAACATTCAAGTAGACAGACTTTTTTATAAAAGTACTATTTCCATGGTAATAAATTAACTTTTTATTCTCTTCGACGTATCTAACCGACATATATTTATCAAGGTCAATATTTTTTATCAATAGTTTTTATCAATATATATTTATAATATACATTTTTCAGTATTTTATATCATCCATTTTATATCATTCATCATCCATTCCCATAAAACGCAAGTTAATTAACACAAAAAAATACAATAGATGGATCACCCTAGGGATAAGAATTTCTTCAAAAAACAAACGCCGTTTATATTATCTTTCAAAACGCTATAACCAGCCACCCGAATTCCATAATTATTTTCGTAAATATAAGACTATTCTCCGAAAAGTAGTCTATGCAGCTAAAGTTATGGAAAACGACAGGCATATACTAAAATCGAACAACCGGATGAAAGCCATGTGGAATATTGTTAACAATTACACGTCAACTTCTGAAAATCGCGAAGAAAATGTTTCTTTACTAAACGATGGCAAGATCGTGTCAAATCCTCAGGACATCGCAAGTTTGTTTAATTCTCACTTCTCAGAAGTTGGTAAAATAACGAACTCAATATATCCAAATCAATGTCCTCCAATTATTACCACCCACATACCCAATTCTATGTTCACTTCCGAAACTAACGCCAGTGAAGTCATGGGAATCATCAGCTCCTTAAAAAACAAATTTTCACGAGGCATAGATGATATACCTGAGTTTATTGTTAAATCTTCGTCCCACGCTATATTAAATCCACTCGTAAATATTTTTAATAGTTCTTTATCGGAAGGGGTGTTTCCCAATATATTTAAGAGAGCTAAAGTGAAACCTTTACACAAGAAAGGAAACAAACTTAATATTGGAAATTACCGACCAATATCTCTACTACCCACTTTCTCAAAAATCCTAGAAAAATTGTTCTATAAGCGTCTTCTAGATTTTTTATCAAAATATAACATTCTCTCTGACGATCAACACGGTTTTAGGAAATCCTTTTCCACTACAAGCGCCATATTTTCCTTCTTAAACGATGTTACCACATCTCTAGACAGTGGAGAAAATCCTCAGGGTGTTTTTCTTGACTTATCCAAAGCATTCGATGTCATCGATCACGGAATTCTCCTTACCAAATTGCATTCTTTAGGCATTCGTGGACTTCCACATCAATGGCTAACTTCTTATTTAAAAGATAGATATCAACAAGTAGAAATATCCTATACTAAAAATAAAATACTTGAGCGTTGTCTTTCAGAAACAAAGCCACTTACTTGCGGAGTACCCCAAGGATCAATTCTCGGCCCTATACTCTTTTTATTGTATGTGAACGACATGTCATCATCCACATCAGATTGCAAAATGGTTCTTTTTGCTGATGACACTAATTTACTATGTAAACACGCCAATGCTCAAAAAGTTTTGTCTAACCTTTCGACTTGGTTCCATGCAAATCGTCTCATTGTAAACACTGACAAAACAGTGTCTATGTCATTTCACAATAGTATCACAAAATCTTTACCCCAGGTTTCTCTTTCTTTAAACGGAACACAATTAAAAACTGTTACAAATACAAAATTCTTAGGTCTCCATATTCAAGACAACCTCAAATGGAATTGTCACATTGACAATCTTAATTCCCAATTAAGCAAATTGTGTTACGCATTCCGAATCTTAGTTAACGCAGTTAGTCCACGTATTTCCCGTTGCGTATATTTTGCAAACGTTTACTCCCATTTACGTTACGGCATTACCTTCTGGGGTAATTCCGGTCAGAGTATTCAAACTTTCAGAATTCAGAAGAGGATAGTTCGGATAATTTGTAAATCTCACCCCCGAAACTCTTGTAAACCTTTATTCAAGGAATTAAATATCTTAACACTTCCCTGCATTTATATTTATGAAACGGTCGTGTTTGTTAAGACCGAATTACTGAAGTGCCACCCTTGCTTTATACGAAACAGTCTCGTTCACGAACACTATACACGCAATAGTAGTAATATTCATCGCCCTAGAGTGTCAACCACTCTTTGCCAAAAGGGACCATACCATTCGGGAATCGTTCTATATAATTCCCTGCCCAAGAATATAAAAGATATTATGAAATTGAATATCTTCAAATCCGCGGTTAAAAACTACCTCCTGCACCAGTGCTTCTACACTGTAAAAGAATTTATTGATTTTAACAAAAGTTAAATTCGTCTTGTGCTTTATCACGCCATTGCTGTAGTACTTTTTAAACAACTTATAACAATTTCAAAAACTATTTTCTTGCATGATTGTGTTGTCTTATGGCTCATATTAATTTAGTTTTATGTGTACTCAACATTGGCACGTTTGTGTACAAAAATTCTGTAGCCCCATCCTGGCCCGGGTTTTTCTCCGGTTTTCCATCGGGTAGAGGCAGATTTATCATACAGGTTCTCTAGGCTTTGTCTAGGGGCGGGTCTATTGTAACAATAAATCGTGAATTTAGTGTTATTTCAATTTTTAAGCACTATACTCAGAATAATCTATAGTTCGATAATAACTTACATGTAATTTTTTGCTTAAAATTACAAACATATTGACATTCTATTAGTATTATAACTCGCAGCTAACTTTTTATCTTATCTAGGAATTTTTGCTGAATTTTTTGAATCCGCCTCTGCCTTAGGGCCCTTGATCGGAATTGATGGGATGGTCCCTTGCTTGCTTCCGGAGAGTAAATTAGTTTTTTTTTCCTCCACGTGGTCATACGCAGTTTGTACTGTTTTTTGACAATAAATTTATTATTTATTATTTAATGTCAAGGTACTTGCTATTATTCACATTACATTTTACTGTAGCAATTGAAGAAACTTTCTATTTTTTTCATCAATCTTATACACCTAATTCTCTTTTCTTTTACAGATTGCACCGAGTCATTTGGAGTAAAATCGAAGAGCTTTAACCTCCATGAATATCGTGAGGAGACATTTGGAGAGAAATTAAGTAGTTTAGAAGAGATTTACACTATAGAAATCAAGCAGATGTTACAAACTCTAACTTTTTTATGAGCTATTCCACGTCAAATGTGCCAGGTTTGTCAGGACATGACTTGTTCAAGATAATTTCAGCAGATTGTACTTCTAAAAGTACGTACTCATATTTTCAAAAGTACTATCTACGAATTTTCACAGACGGCTATTTTCCTTTCCTTCACAAACAAAATTCTCAATATTTCTTGTTTTCTGAAAAAAAGAAAAAGAGAAAAAACAGAACTGTTTAGTGAGTTACTTATATCTAAAAATTATCAAATTCTTCCTCCGGCGAAAAATTCCAAAATACAAATTAAATTATTTCTTCTTTAATCCTATATATACCAAAACATATCTGACGCTTTTCTTTGTCGGGTTTAAAATATCTTTTATGTGTGTCCCTTAGAAACTGAAACTGTTTTAAGTATTGACGTGTTTCACATTAATAATTCAATAAACTAATTAAAGGAAACAATGTATCAGTGTCTACTTTTTTTTCAAACACACGAAGTCTGTTACCGTCAAACTATGGGTTCGATTAAAATTGTACTGGAAATTTCGAGTGAGGCAGAAGTGTTATAACGCGTGTTCTTCTGGAGAATATCGCAATGTTGAATGTAGATCGTTGTCCCAACGATGCAGTGACGTGGAACCATGGCCTAAGCAGGCAGGTAACACCTTTCAGAGTGACTTCTGACATGTTAATTAATCTTTTTGAATTATTCAAGAAACATATGCTCGTGAAATAAATTCTTATACGCAGTTATTTTAAACAAAATTTCCAGTAGAATATAAATCTATCCTTAACTTTTGGGTTGCAGAATACTCCTTACGGGGTCGTGTTCCATTTATCTCTACAACTCTTTGCGATTTCACTCTACTTTTCCCATTAAGTGTATTATATACATTCTTTTACCAAGATTAATCTTTACATATTGTAGCAAAGAGACAAGTTATTACTCAATTCATTGCTTTTTGACTTCATTTAAAAATAAGTTTGAACTATTGGTGGCAATAATAAAATATACTCTGTATTAAATGTCACTAGCTGATAACACAGAGTTTCGAAAATGTAAAAATACATTTGTAAATATTCGAACTTTTGAAGATATAATCCCTCTTAAATCTGCATCAATTTCTGCAGATGATGTAGGCCATATATTTCTATTCGTTTTGTGTCTTTGCGTTGACCAATCGGCTTCCAGTATCCGTTATGCAACGTCAATGACGCTAAATCAATACCACTTTCTCTGATATTAAATCATATTCTGACAAAATTGTCAGAAACATCTTTGAACAAAGTGATATGCATGGTCTGATCCAGATTAAACATTGGCTGTTAGAGAGTTTCTTATCAAAACTGTGAGAATACCGACGGAGCAGAAGTGAGGTATAATTTTTTTTTGTGGGGCTTTAGGGCTCGCCAACGGCAAGGTCATTAGCGCCCTTAGTATATTTGTTTATTTTCATTTTCGTGCCTTATTTTATATCGTGGAGAGTTTCAGATCGTTAGATCTGCTCTTCTTACTGACCACATGAATTGAGTGAAGGAGAGATGTTGAATTGTCGGGGAATGCGAAGTCTGGAGTAGATGAGTGAAAACTTCACCGAGTGGGACCTTGTGCTCTCGTTTGCTCAGCAGCGCGTAAGGAGCTAAGTCGTTTCCACTCCAACACGGTTTGTCGGTCATGTACCCTTCCCAATTGTATACTGATTTTCTACATATTAATTTCCCATAACGCGTGCGTTATAAATAATTACAGTTCACTTGTCTCACTAGTACTTAGACACGGTTAGCAACGCAATGTTTACTAAGATCTAGAAGATTCTCGAAGAAGCATTTGTTTTAATCGGATGTCGGTTTTCGTCCTTATCGACCGTTGCTACGATCAACAAACTGAGGTTTAGTGATAAATGAAGCCACAAACTAAACTTAGTGTGACTTCAGGTTTGCCGTCTCGCCGAAGAATCGGATCTACCCCGCTCTTAACCTCACTTTAGGCTTCAGACTGGTGCCTTTCGATGATTCGTAAGTGAAGCTACGTTCGTATACGAGTACAACGCTAACGTCGTTGAGAGAACGCGTGCAGTGATTGTGTTTCGTATAACGTTTGCCAAGTAAACACAATGTAATGTCAAATCTCTGCAAGAGTTCTTGAAGGATAATTGGGATAGTGGAAACTGCTAATAAAATCACGTGTTAATCTTCTGAAGTCAGCATTTATCACCGTACATATAGCGGCAACACATTTTACTATTTCTCAACTTCTTGAAGAAAATAATCGTTTGTCAATCGACCTGGTCTTGGGTCAATCGTCGCCCTTAAACGAAAATACGGGTGGCTCACCGGACACTTACCCTAATGCCCCTAGGGGGTCTGTCCTGATAATCTGTATTTTCTCACAATTAAGAAATGGATTTTTGTACCTCATACTACAAGTTTAACAAGCGCTATCTTATATTCAAATGCAATATCAATTTTCTTAATATCTAATATTGTGAAATACATAGTATTGCTAAAGTCTTGATGTCTTTATGTTCAATTGCGAAGTCTCAATTTTCTGTCATGAAGAATTGACCCTCCACTATATTGTAAACACATCTTGAGAATATTTTTTACAGACAGAAACGTCCATTTAGAATGTTCATTGAAGTAAAGTTTGTTTTTTTAATAAAAAAAATACATCATTCTTACATTTTGCGTCACTTTTCTTACATTTTAGAGTTTGAGATTTGAACTTTAAAGCATCTTAAAATTACCTTATTAAATATTTCTCTAGGTTTACATCTTAATTTTTAAATTGTCTTCCGGAAACTACTGGAAGTTGTTATAAGGTGAATTAGAATGCCGCTTATATCAAGTTTATGGAAACGTTATGTTTTGCAATTCATATTTGTCGAGGAGCCAGGTAAAAAATTGGTAATGATTTTATTTTTCAACCAGTCACTTCTTCACAATAGTTCGCTTATTATGATATTTGTTTCGCACTTTTCATGTGTTTATAATAATGTTCGATTACTACATTCACGTAAATGGTCAACGACATGCATAAATGATCAATTATACGCTAGGAGGAAAATAATGCATTTAAACTGTCTTAATCTTTTTCATTATTGAACTGTGAGCGTGAATTATTGGAACAGAATTAGCTCTAGTATGTGAAACAAAATTAGTTTGTTAAGCAACATTTTGCTTAAAAAAAAACAAAAAAAACGATCATACAAAATGGAAAAACGTTGTTATACAAACGAAATTTTATAATTCATGTTTCAAATAAGTCAGAGGAATTCTTGATACGTTACGTAATCAAAATTCTATTCGATTAAGAGTGAACCACTACTGTTTTGAAAGCAATTTACCACTCCCACCCTTTTCGGTTATAAGTTCAACTGTCAGAAGCAACCCAGATACAAGATCAAATTCATCGAATTGTTTCAAAAAATGCATTTTCATTCTCAATGGTCGCATTTCAAATCGAAATGTGCGTTAAAAGAGCAATATGATGGTTCTCTTATTGGCAGCTGAGTGGATTTAAAAGGGACCCAACTTGTGAAAGGAAGTGGGTGTAAAATGTAACGGGTCATTGATTGTGTTATGTTAGATGCTTTCAACAGATTGCTATAAAGGATGATCGCCGCTTATATTGATGGAGGTGTCGCTTGAAATCGATGAAAGTTGTTCTCCTTAACATCCAAATCACTCGTTTGACCCACCATGCGTTTTAATGTAGTACTGGTGTAGGTAATTAGTGCGTTGTGTATATGCTCTAGACTGTGCTATAACATTTTAAGACAAAGTATTCCGTTCTTGTTCATAAAACAGTTCATAGTTTGATCAACAGTATCAAACAATGTCTCACAGTATCAAACGTATCTCACAATAAATAATAAATATTTGTCTACAGAAAAAGGTTGGTTTTATATCAATATAAATCTGACTGCAGACGAGAATAATGTCAGATCAGTTGAAACTCTACTCAATAATCGCAACCGCAAGTTCATCTCAAAAACTTTCTCCCGAAATTGAGATCACATTTTCGTGCTATGAATAAACATTGCAGTAGAAAAGAAGTAATTTTCATGTTTAACTTCGGCTATGAAATATTAGTTTTAAAACATCGTACTTAATATAAAGGTATTGGATGAACCCCGACGAATAACTCATCCCGACAGAGAATAATAATAATAATAATTTATTAATCTGCAAGTGAGCAATGCTCGGTGGCAGATGGAAAACATAATACAAATAATAAGAATATACATAATACGATAATGTGAAATTTGAAAAAGAATCTCCCACGAAATATCTATAAAATACACACACACGGAATAAAATGCTTAGAAAATTAGTACACAATAAGCGAAAAGGATAATACATCTAAGAAATTAAAAAATTAAATTAGGTCAACATGTGTGTTTATTCACATACGTACAGAAACACATTTTCGCTTACAAACAGATACAGACACACACTCATACGTACAAGCACGCTTCATTATACACACACACACATATATATATATATATATATATATATATATATATATATATATATATATATATATATATATATATATATATACTATTACTCCTATATTAATTGCTATAACATAAATAAAAGAAATTAATAACTATAAAAATAACGCCAAACCAGGATTTGTGTGAACAGTCACATCACTACACTACACTGCACTGCAATTCTATTCGCTCTGAGCATTTTCTATAGCCTTCGACTCTATTCACTTCATTATACTGCATTTCACATGTGCTCCTATTTCGAAGAAGCAAGAAGACGGTTGCGGAAACATTTTACTCTTTTTGCTAAGTTCGTAAGTGTTGCTGCAGGTACGTTATTCCAGTCTACAATGGTTCTATTCACAAAGGAGTATTTCCCAATATGGGTTTTTTCTGTTTCCTACATTTTATTTTAAGCTCGTGGTCGCCGCGACTAATGTACTCTAAGTCTAAATGAAAAATTCTAAGAAAATTAAGATACACCAAATTGTATTCCCAGTGCAAAATTGATCGATATATTCCCGCAACCAGCTGACGTCACTTACAGAAAATGTAATCTAAGAATAAAAGCGTCGTGAACGAGTTAGCATTGTGTTTGTTGTCAAGTAGAAGAAGTGGATTAATTTATTATTAAACGTGTTCGTAGGTAATTGGTATCTACTCTCTTGAGAATAAATGATTTAGTTTTTAATTTAATTATGGCCACTCCAGTTGGCTCGATGTTGGTACATGGCCCCTTCGCAGTGCAGCCAATGCTTTTAATTCGCCATCTTCATTCGCGTGTATCTCGCGTTGCGTTGGCAGTACTTTTAAATTTCATTAAACTTCAGTCTATTCCCAACATTGGCCATCAATTCAATTTTCTTGTTCTTGAGGTGCTATTCTGTTCCTTCTGCAACGAGAGTGTGGAACAAACATCCTGGCGCGGGTTTTGCTCCGGTTTTCCTTCGGGTAGAGGCGGATTTCTTATACAGATTCTCTAGGCTTTGTCTAGGGGCGTGTTTATTGTAACAATAAATCGTGTATTTAGTGTTATTTCAATTCTTATGATTTTTAAACACTATACTCAGAATAATCGATAGTTCGATAATAATTTGATGTAAATTTTTTGCGTTAAATTACAAACATATTGACATTCTATTAGTACTATAACTCGAAGCTAACTTTTCATCTTAACTAGAAATTTTTGCTGAAATTTTTTTAATCCGCCTCTGCCTTAGGGCCCTTGATCGGAATTGATGGGATGGTCCCTTGCATGCTTCCGGAGAGTAAATTAGTTTGTTGTCCTCCACGTGGTCATACGCAATTTGTACTGTTTTTTGACAATAAATGTATTATTATTATTACTTTGTGTCTTGTGTTATGGTGTGATTAACGTGTAATTTTTTACAACATATAGTAGCTTTTGTAGTTACTGTTAGTATTTATTCGAATATTACATATATTATTAGTGATTTGAAATGCGCGTTAGACAACCATAAAGAATTATTTTCGATTAATTTACACGAGTTTGAGGATACGTTAATGCGCAGAGCGTTGACGTCCATTCGTCCGATCACCTTCGAGACGCCAACACGTGAACTTGTAAGAGTCTGGCTGCCTCTCGCTTTGAGAAGCGTGTGCTTGAAGAGTTGCTTTCGATTTGGGAGATCTACCCTTTCAACGAAGGAATTTCTACTTTACTTTCTCAATCGTCTTTCTGAACCCACATTCATTCTACACGTGCACACCTAATCGAATTTTTAATTTGATTTCTGCTTCACTTTTCTCTGTATCATGCATTTATATTGATGATGTCCTGAATCATGAGTGTCTAGTGTTTTACCAGGATGAGACATAGATTGCGTTTTTTAGAATATTATCGTTTCGTAGTTATTTGTATGAGGAGGGTCTCAACCAGGGCTGTCCAACCAGCGGCCCGCGCATTCTTCTTATGGCCCGTTTCGTTGTATAAGAAACGTTCGGAGGCACAAATTTGTATTATAAACTTATTCAGTCAGAATTAATATTTGAGGTGCTATGGTCGGTATGAGAAAATATTAAATAGTGCTCGGAATTACCCCGTCTTACATTACAATATGAGAACATTTTATTATAATACTAAATATTACAAATATTTTTTTAACAAATAAAGAAATATACTATTTGATTTTTTTTTGCTTGAAATATATGAATTTGTCGATGAGAATCAAAATATCACGTAACAAATAATTAATTATTACTCATTTTATTCTTATTCGGGCAACATTTCGCCTAACCTTATCCCATGCTGGCCTTTATCAATCGAATGTGACAGTGAGATACGTGCGAATTGAGACAAAATGTATGGTTCCTCTGAAGTAGGTAGGTAATTAAGATTGTTGATTAGGGATAATTAATTTGGTTTGTAAAGTAGAAGGACGTAAGGTTCCGTATAAACGTTTATGACCTGATAACGTTGAGGGTAGAAGAATGTTAATAACCAGATGAACTCAAGAGTACAATTATGTTGAATGGTAACTATAAGCAAATATAACCATAGCAAAACAACCAAATTTTCGCATTAAAAGCACTGGATTTTGAATAATAATGACATAATGAAGTCGATGCAGGGAACTGCTTACGCTTACAGGTTGGTTGGGGTAAAGACCGAACAGCGTCTGGGGGTGAATCTCACCCACGAGGATGCTACGGAAAGTCCCAAATAGGCGCTGAGGTAACATCCCCTCAGGATGAAGCGAGTCGATTAGATCAAATCAAATGAAAAATAAAATTTAATTTGTAATATCAATAGTTAATCAAAATGACTTTTCATGTATTTTACCGTCAGTAAAAATTGTGAAATTCACAACTTCCGAGTACCTATTCGGGGAGGGACGTTCGCATCGTTTAGAAAGAATTGCGACCGATCGGGAACTCGAACCTGGGATCATCTGCTCTGACCGCAAATGTGCTACAACTGTACCACCCTTCTCGACTCCCGAAGCCTAAACACAACATCCAACTGACCTGATGTTATAACTCTTACATTGGTTATAATCTTTTATGACAATTGTGTTTTAATAACAAGTGTGTAATAATAATAATTGTGTTATAATTTTTAAATTGTTTAATTTGTTTTCAAAAAATTAATTGAATTCAATAATATTTCTAATTTATAATTAAAGAGAATGGCTCTCGAATGTTGAGAACCGGGTCTTGCTAGTTACTTTCAATACCCCCATATAGTATGATATATGATACTTGATCATTAGATCCACCTTAATTTTTACACTTTTTCTAATACTGCTGATTTTAATAAAATAATAAATAATAAAAAAATTTAATAAAATAATCAAACAGAAAGTATATCTCTTGATTACATATTGGATAGCAGATATTTTCCAAGGGTATTTAACACCAACGGTAAAAGTTATGCGACCAATTTTTGAATTCTCCAGGAAATCAAGTGAATATCTTAGGCAGGGTAATAAACCTAATTCTTTTCTACGGCACAGAACGCTAGTCACTTTTATGATGTAAAAATGAGTTATTCATTTGAACAGAGAAAAACTACTAGTCGTGTATTAATTAACTTCCTTCTTTCTAGCTTTCTTTCCATGGTTTGCGATTCTATAAGTAATTATGAATGCGGATATTGCTTGTTAACACTAAGAGAGAGGTATTATACCAGTCTGCGTTATTACACAGAGATTTCACTATTATAAACGTTATTTAAATAATTTGATTTAGTCAGATAATTCTTACTGAGCTCACATAGTTACGAGATTATGAAATGCGTTAAGAATGGATTACAAAATCGTGTTGCATCTCGACTGTAAAAGATGCTAATTAGGATAATTAATACGTTACGGAACAAGTAGTAGCTCGATTTTAATCTAAAGAGTTAAATTAATTAGTAAAAATTAATAATTTGTTCGAAAACCGATTTTAACCAATCGTTGAAGTTCATTAATATTCGAGAAAGTTTTACTACCACCTCTTGACTCTTCTTCTTCTTCTTCGTCTCTCCCTTTTGCCTTTCAGCGTCGGGTTAGCCATTTCAGATATCCCTTCTTATCTGCAGCCTTGCGCTGAACCTCCTGCACCGTTGCTCCTCTCTTTCTACATATCTCTTCAATGCTCTGATCCCACGTTCCTCGAGGTCTGCCCACTGCTCTTTTCCCCTCTGGCCTTGCATTCCATATTGCCTTGGTTTTTCTGTGACTTTCCATTCTTATCACGTGACCAAACCATTTTAAACTATTTTCTTCCATCGTGTGTACTAATGGAGTTTGCTTAAGCTCTTCTCTTATTTGTGTGTTTCTTATACAGTCTCTCTTGGTTTTGCCCGCTATTTTCCGAAGAAATTTCATTTCTGCTGCAGTTAGTCTGCTTTCCATTTTCTTATTCATAGGTAAGCTTTCTGTAGCATAAGTTAATGATTTCTTATAGACTGTGTTAAATATTTGTAGTTTTGGTTTGTTTCCTATTCCCATGTTCAGTACGTTATTGTATACTTGATAGTAAATTTTATTGGCCTTTTCAATTCTATTATTTATTTCGGCATCTTGCCTGCCATCCTCTGAGATCACTATACCTAGATATTCATATGTCGCTACTTGTTCTAATATCCTTCCCGCCCAGGAAACATTGATTTCTTTTCTGTCCCTACCTATGTGCATAACTTTACTTTTGTTGGTGTTAATCTTCATTCCTCTATCCTGTAATGCACTTCCCCATTCCTGTATTGCTACCTTCATCTCCTCTTCATTACCAGCGATTAAAACTATATCATCTGCATATACCAAGGACTGTATCCAAACCGGTTGCATCCTCCAATTTCCTACTTTATATTTCTTAGTTCTCCTTTTTGTTTGTTTTATGATTTGGTCCATGAAAATTATAAATAGTAGTGGGCTTAAAGAATCTCCCTGTTTAATTCCCTTTTCCATTCTAAATTGGTTTTACTACCACCTCTTGACTCGTCAACTGTAATTTCCTGCACGTCAAAGTGGTGTACTCCACTGCATATATTTCTTTCGCAGTAATCTTAATTCAGTTCAAAATTAAAAATAATAATTTAAAAGACTTAAAAATTCTATTTCTTGTGAAAAAAAAGAGTTTTTTCTTTTAATTTTTGCAAATCGTAGCAAATTTCCCAAAACAAGGCTAATATTAATTATGCACAGGAGCTAATATTAATTCTGTAAAACAAGGCTAATATTAATACATTAATTCTGTAGCCCCATCCTGGAACATCCCGGGTTTTGCTCCGGTTCCCCTTTACATAGAGGCGGATTTCTTATACAGGTTCTCTAGGCTTTTGTCTAGGGGCGCGTTTATTGTAATAATAAGTCGTGAATTTAGTGTTATTTCAATTCTTATGATTTTTAAACACTATACTCAGAATAATCCATAGTTCGATAATAATTCGTACAAGTACGTTTTTTCTTGTGTTAAATTACAAACATGTTGATATTCTATTAGTATTACAACACGTAGCTAACTTCTTATATTATCTAGGTGTGGTTCAGAAGTTTCGTTTTCAGAAGGGGTTTCTGGCACTTACACCAGGTAAATGCCGGTGCGGTTCCTTACGTTTCAACAGCAACATGGCAACACGACATCTCGAAATAATTCCTTCACTCAAATATTAAAGAGCGAGTGTAATGCCTGAATCTTGCCATATTATAATAAATTAACAAAGTGCATTATTACAATCATTACATTATTACAATTGATAAAATCCGGATGAGAAAGTCATTAATATTTATTATGAAAAGTGAAATTAATATGAGTTGACTTCCTCTTTTCAACATTTATTGTTCGTAAATCAATCGCCAGATACCTTACCAGAGTCATGACAAAAAGAGGGTATGGAACTTCGAAAGGAATCAGAAGTCTCCCCCCCCCCTCCTCACCCACCACATGGATTTTAATCTGCAGTAATACATTTTTCTTCAAATAAAATACTTATTATTATTCTTGCATTCAAATGACTCTCATACATTGGTTAAATGAAGAAATGAGTGAATTCATTTTTTTGTAGATATTTAATACGAGTGCAAACAATCATTTTTTGCAATATCACAAAATATTGTCTGATTTGTTTTTCCTTAAAAGACATTGATTTACTTAATTGGCTGTTAGTTTTCTTAATTTTTCCCTCAAATTTTAAATTCGAAAACCTTCTCTGCCGGACAACCTCATATTAACTTGACGATTTTGAGAATTTAGTTATATCAGAAAACGGAAAGAAGAAGGATGGTACTCTTAGACACAACATATTTAATAATTTAGAAAGTGTAATGAAATATTCTTGACGTAGTTCGGTTTGCATTTTTGCTTCACCAGTTATTTAAACCCAGGAACTTATTCCTAGTAGGTGCCCAAACACACACGTAACCTTTGAGACCAAATCTATGTGATTATACTTCTCCAAATTGTTACATTACCGTTAATATAATTATGTGCTGCATCACCTCTTGTGGACGACGACGAAAACAAAAGAATTCACCGAAACGCGAGGTTCGATTGTCGATCGTAAACAATGGAATTTCGAAAGAAAGTGGTGGAAAGTAATAGCACCTCTTACTTTCAACATCGACCTTGCCCCTGACTCTCACAAGAACGTCTCAAAGAATCTTCAACATTGAAGCAACACATTCACCTCATCCCTCATCAATGAGTATAATCAAAATAAATATAATGTCAAAAGAGTAGTACAAACTACGTATGACTACGTGGAGGACGATACAGTAAATAATAATAATAATAATAATCGACCTATAGTTATTTCGGCCACAGGAATTATACCGAAATCCACGATACACTGACCAATATGCAGAAATCCATAATCCTTGACGCATGCCACATAGTGCGCAAATTTTTAGGAGAAGAGCTTTTATAGAAGTTGACAATGTCCGTTCATCAATTGGAAAAGTGGGATTCAGTTGTCAGGAATCAAGTAACATTGTTTTAAAGTAAGTGAGTCAAGTAGCGTCTTTTCTTTGAGTCGTTTTTTAATTTTATGTCGAAAAGGAGCAGAAGGTGGAAGAGGAAACGAGAAGAACTCGCAGATTCGTCTATGAAAAACTCAATAGAGTACGGAATGCAAAAAATGGTACAGAAGTCGAATTCTGGGTTCGCGAATGCGCGTTGAGCTACTGATATGATTTTTGTGAGTTAAACGATCACAAAATGCTTAATAAACAACGAATCACCTGGCAATTCTTCCAATTCGAATCTTCTGACCAGATTCAACTCTCCTCCTCGGTCCAGCGCGAATCTTCTGAGTCTTTGTGATACTATCGATTGTTCTAAAGTCAAATTATTTCATGAATGAAACGCTCGCAATGGTGACTGCAGTCGGCGTAAGTGGAAAGCTCCAAATGTATGTGATGATGAGCGGGGTGGCAAAATCTGACTCTCGGACCGCATATGGTGAGGCATATATTTCTTCGTAGTACCACGTGACAGGCCGGGAATCGAACCCGGAATTAGGTTCTTTGCGACGTCAACATTTACTTTTTATTCAATGAAACAAATCTTCAATACAGTTCATAGAACGCTGACAGAGAAATGGAATAGAAAGTGGCTATATTTATTTCGTAAAAAGTGCTTGTACCTGCATAAGAAGACAAGTATCTTTTAAGACTTTCTTCCCGATACCTTCACCAAATAAGTAACGCCAAAATCATCTAGGATTTTTTTGGGAAAGCCGCAAAATGAATTCAAAATCAGACTTCTAAAAACATCAAAATTAAGAAAATTTCTCTAAAAAGTAGTATCATTTGCCAAACCATTTCAGAAAGTTTTTCTTCTTGGTATATATGGTTTTAAAATATATCTATGTGTCACTCATATTATTGCTTTATAGATATTGCATTCGTTTGAATCATTTTATAATGAAATGTCTTCGTGACGTAGAGGTTCTTGTCTCAGAATCTGGGAATAACCGAAATCATAAATAAAGATTATTAACTATGCCAACATTTTGGTTATTTTATTTAACCCTGATCAGGGATATGAAAGACATAACAGTATCTATACTACCGGAATAAAGAAAAACAATCGACCATGAACATACTTTAATTATAATATGTTAATCACAAATTCCTTTGAGGGCAAATTAAAATTTCAATTCTGTGAACTTTTCGGGAGTAAGTAACATCACACAGCGATATGAACGTAGTGCATTCTGAATGGAATCATCGAGTAGTTAGTAGTGATATCCGGGAGGAAAACTAGGAACTTACTATTCGAAGTCAATTTGTCGTTTAAAACAAATTGTAATAGAAATAGGCTTAAAACGTACATTGTCCGCAAAGACCATAAAATAATATTTGTAATGGTACTTCATTTTAGACAATTGGTTAAGTATTGTAGGAGAAAAAGAAAGTTTTTGTAAGTTACGTTTCAGCAATAAGATATAGGATCAAATACCTATAATCAAAGATATATGATCAAAGATATGACCGTGTAATTCATAGGCTTCTTTCATAGTACAACAAAAATCATATGTCTATGACATAGGTTCTCGTTGAGAGAACTTTTGATCATATATGATACATGACATAAAAATATGACCGTGTAAAACCGGCTTTAGAAACATTTTATTAGCACTGAATGGATCCAATATTCGAAAGCAATTATCTCGTCTATTAACTGTCATCTGACACTGGATAATTCCCGTATCATTTTAATATCATGTTGTCGGTGCGTAAACAAAGGGGATTCTCTCTAAACAGTGGAGAGTGTGGACATTTGAGTTCCCGTAAAAGCGAAACGTCAAGTCAGAGATTAATTTTAGTATCCATAAGACTGACGTGTTTAAAAAATCCCCACTCATGATGGTTCCGTCAGCTGATCCACGTATTCCTCTCCCTACTCTCTCCTTAACGCGGATCGGAAGACAGGTGGCGCAGCGGCGCGATACGCTGTGGGCCAAATTGACAGAAAAAAAGCGCACATCACAACAAAGAATTAAACTCATTTTAAACTAAGTTTCCCAGGGCATTGTGCATCTTTTAACATATGAGATAAGGGTTTCGAATGACAACAATTGTTTGTTTTAGCAACGTGTAACGTCCAAAACCAAAGCACTATGTAGCCCTTTTTTCTGAAAATAAAATCTTCCATTTAAAAACAACGGTAATAATTCCTATTATTTACAATGCCGTGACTATTCGGATGACACGCGACCACTAAAGAATTTATAATGCTTCAGAAGCTGGTTTCATTTTGTATACGTTAAATTTAGCTTTAAATAAATTAAATTCAGCTGCAACTACTTGCCCCTGAAGAAACGTCACGCGTTTTCGCAAGCGTTTTAAAAAGAAAAAAAACTATTTTTTATAACTCAATTTCAGACCCCCTAATCCATTGACTGAGTAAAATAAAAATATCATTGTATCCTCAACAATAATAACAGTAATGATAATTATTATAAATATAATAATAACAACAAAGTGTCTTTATTTTGGCCGGAGTCAGACCTTAAGGTTTTCTCTTCCGTCCAACCATTGATTTATTTATTGATTTATTTTACGCCTTTTGGCAAAAGAAAGGTTCAGCAGCCACGAGGAGGAGGCGCTGAGGCTCTTCCACCTAACCGTTGGACTTGGATAAGGAAATTGGGAAGGAGAGATGATGGGTTGAATTTAAAAATACATTATGATGTGGTGTAGTCCAATTGCGTTTTAGGCAAAATTTTCTTTTTGTGCCATGTTTAGGCAACGAAAGGTATGCTATTAATATCTGATGTGCCCTTTGAAAGAAGCTATCCCGGCCCACTGTGCGCCGCGTCGTGAGTGATTCACTCGTGATACGAAGTCCCCGGAAAAGGGAAAACAAAAGAGGAAAAGAGAGCGTCGTCCGGCGTTGGACAAAAGACGCTCGATCCGCGTCCGAGTGAAGGTGCGATGTCGAGCGAGGAAGAAGGCAAGGTGAAGGGCGCACCGCTTGAGCCGCCAAAAAAAAAGACGGAAAGGCGATGCGGGGGTGGGGATAGGGGGTGGAAGGAGAGACGACGTCCATCCGTCCGTGGGGAGGCGCTGCGGGTATATAGTCCGTAGCAACGCCATCGTCCACGCTCTATCTGTCTGTCCATCCGCGCTACCATGGCTTCTAGCGGAGTCGTCCAGGTGAGTACTTCTGTGGTTTTGCGCTCGATGGAAATCACTTTTCTCAATGCGATGCTTCTGTTTTCATCCGTAATTTTATTAAGATTTCTTTTCAACAGTTGTCAGATGCTAGTTCTACAACTCAGTGGCGGGACCGGGATTTTATGCTTCTTTATTTTATTTTAATTTTTTTTTTTTTTGGGGGACGGTTATCTTCGATTTATTTCCCATATAATCCGGATAATACACCTACGTTAAAAAGGAAATCTAAATACTAAACCTAAGTTACCAAACAATATTTTTACGAAATACAAATAAAGTCTTATTTTTTGTTCATTCCCTTGCTTTATTT
The DNA here is from genome assembly GCA_002313205.1 of Laupala kohalensis. Lineage (NCBI taxonomy): Eukaryota > Metazoa > Arthropoda > Insecta > Orthoptera > Trigonidiidae > Laupala > Laupala kohalensis. Next base: position 237,089 of record NNCF01128198.1, on the reverse strand, counting down.
GAGGGAGGGTGTACTTAAGTCCGGAAGCATCTCCCCTACCAAACTATACGATATCTCTACTTCCGGGTAACGGAAAAAAAGTAAATAACAATTATATCTGACCTCATTGTTCACGAGCCCTAAAGTAATAATAATAATTATAATATCATTTCTCTTTACTTACTAAATCGAAAATAGTGCAACAGCGAAATATTGTTTGGACGATCTGAACGCAGCTGTTAACTTACTAATGATGTGTTCTAAAAATTGCATATTTATAACTATCGGACACATCTTTACACAGACCGGAAGTCACAGAGAAGTCTATCGGAAGTAAACAATAAAGCATTGAGCATTACTTGAATTAATAATAATAATAATACGATGATAAAGTAATTGAGATCAAAAATATATGGAACCTAGGCAAAAAAGTTGATATTATCCCCTTAGTGATATCTGTCGAAGATATTTTATCGAAGAAGTTTAAGAAGAATTTGGAAGACTTAGCAACAAAGAAGAGTATCATGAAGGTTGCACAGAATAGAGTCCTCCTGCAGACTTGTCAATTTGTCCGATAATTTTTAAATTAATTATTAACTCATCATACAGGTCAGGATGAATTTCTTTTCTGTATCCATATTCCAATACCATCAATGGTGTGGGTGTATGTTTTTCGTTTCTAATGAGAAGGAATCAATGATGATGATGAAAATATTAACAATTCATATTATTTTCCATGCACATGCCATATAGTAAGAAAATAAATTTTTATAATAATAGAAAATTAAATTATTTCTATTTCTAGAAAATGTGTTTGTGTTTGTTTCCATACATCACAAAGTTGAAGGACCGATCATAATTAGATAAGTCAGTAAGGTAGGTTGAAACTCAGAGAAGGTTACAGAACATATAGTGATTACACAATGATAATTTTTATCGCAATTCGAGATTAGAACAATCAATATTAACATTCGCCGGTAGAAATAAAAACAACAAATGTAGTATCAAGGACCCTGAAATTATTATTATTATTATTATTATTTCATTCATGTTTATAGTACGCCAAACCTTGAAATAACATTCCCTTTGGCATTTGGCCTTTGAAATACACTGCAAATAACTTGTTTCATTACATCTATATCTGTCTGTTTATCATATTTTATGAAATGCGAATGTTATCAGTAGGAACTGTGAACGCAACACTATGCATCATTGTTTCTTTGCTGCAAAATAAAATATTGAATATTGCATTAGTCTTAAACTTAAAATTTAAAACAAAACAATTATTATACAATTGAACATATTTTCTTTGTTGTTCAGTCAACATTATGATGCAGAAGTTTATAAGTGCGCGGATTACCATGGCAACTCTTTATTCCAATTACTAGGTAAGAGAACGATTTAAGGTGGGACCAGCACTCCAATTTTGTCAATCCACTGAGATGTATAATTGTGTTCTTTATTTTCATTCTAATTATCATAAAACAGAACATTATGAATTATAATGATGAAAAAAAATTAAAATTCAATTTCAATATACCAGTTAATTGTACAGAGTCTAATCAAAATATTCAGGAACTCGCTTCACTCGTTTGAAATGCAGAAGAGCATCAAGTACAAACATGGCGGCGTCCGCGCGAAACGTATTCGTGATTTATGCATCTCACCTCAGAAAAAAGTGATAATCCTATCGATAACCCTTGGTGTCCTATTGATAAAAGTAATGTGAAAAATATTACGGAAAATTTACTACAAATTAAAGTGAACTTCCATCACTTTCGTGATTTAGTAGTTTATCTTATTCCGTAAATAAGTGTCTTCTCCATAAGAGGCAATATATTTTCCTATCAATTATAATTTCAATTATTTTGTTCAAATGGCCGGTAAAGTATGTGTTTTCAAGTCGAAATCACAATAAGTACATGTTACTCTATTTATTTACACAAATTTAAGAAATTCTAGTGATTTAATTCTACCTTAAAATATAGTCTCATTGACTCATGCGTTCACATGTCATCAGTTCGCGCATCTCCTTATTTGTTTTAAAAAGAACAAACGACTTTTTTGTCTTCTCAACATTGATAAAAAGATGTTTGAACTTGTAAAAGAAAATGTACTTGTGAACCAAACACTACCAGTAACAAACCGGTCCGGTAACATAAAGAATGAGAGATATCAAAAGAAAATTTAAGAAACAATCAAAACATTCGCGCAAGAAAATCCGCGGTTTGCGTAATGAAGCAATAATTTTCACATCGATTACATTCAAGTCTATTTTACTACAACTATTCTAATCCTTATCAATCATTTATTCACTTTTTACAAGTACAACATTTGAAAAAGAGTCAACCAAATTCTTGGTTATGTTTTTAAAAAAATTATGACCCCTAACGACCTGTTTTTTTGCAGAAAATTTAATTTTGAAATAAATTAAGAAAATTCACATAAATTGAAATTGTAACACCTGAGGATGACCAAAACTAAGTGTCGAGAAATTTAACTTAAGAAAAGAAAATGAATGTAAACGCAAAATGTGTTTATTAAATGTCTCAGTAAATCACATAATTGTGCTCACCGTGGTCTTAGGCATTTTGTAACAGCTCTCTCGACAATAAGTAATTTATTTATTGTTATTTCTAATTGGCTTGTTGTTGGCACAGAGCTTATGCTCGATGTATCCAACGCTTTTACTTCGCCATCGTCCATAAGAGTATTAATATTTGAATCTCGCGTTATGTTGGCAGGACGTTCGAATTTCTGAAAACTTAAACCCATCGCCAACCTCGGCTATCAATTGAATGCAGTTGCCCTTGAGCGTCATTCTGTTCTTTCTGCATGGAGCGTGTGGAACGTATATTACCTTGTGTCTTAATTTGTCTTGTTATCAAATTGTATTTCTTTACAGCAAATAATCGGTTTTGTGAGTACTATACATATTTATTTGGATATTACTTTAATTCGTAGAAGTTGGCAATTCGTGTTAGGTAGCCATATTGGATAATTTTCAGCAAAGTAACATGACTTGGAGTATATATGTGTTTGGAATAAAGACTTTACGTCTTAATACATTGTCTGCTTTATAATGATTGTTTCTGAAGAAAACATGGACAAGGCAGCAGACGCAAATGCAAATTTCAATTATTAGATTCTAATGGTGTGTCTTCGCGAGGTCAAGTATCAGTGCATCGATTTGAGAATTTTTTTAAAAAATGGTTCCTTTCAAAAGAAGCTCCTGGTTTAAGCTTCTTTTCCCTTTCTCTCCTTTACCCTTGAGCGTGTGATTTGGATTAAGAAGAGTTAAATGATGAAAATATCGCAATGCAGGATAAATAAATAAATCACGGGGATTGAAAATACAAGATGCAAACTAACGAACACAAATTACTGCTGAATCTCGAATGACACTCCGTCCACGTTTTACACTTTTTCCTTGAGAGTTGCGAGAAGAGAGAAGCGTTGCAATGGTTACGGTGACGGTGGCCAAGAAGAATCTGCAATCCAAAGTGACGGAGTAGATAATCAGAGAGAAATGAAAGGCATCTATAGTATTTACGATAAGGATAGCATATCCTTACGACAAATATACACACACATGTTAAAATTACTTTAATTACATTTGGACTAGTCAATAATGGTGGACTATGATTTTTCTTATGGACAATCTTTATGTACTGTCTGAATAAAACGGATGACAGATTGGTTAATGAGCGGTACAAAGCTATCCGTCTTCTTACGCACGCCTTGTTAGTTTTCGGGTAAAAAAAAGTATTTCAATTTCACGATTCTATTCTTTATGTGTAATGAAAATATTTCCCGGGATGCACCAGTGTACGAGCAGATTCAAAACGTTATCAAACGATGATGACAATAATAATAATAAAGAGAAAAAAAGTACTTCTCATAGACATCGCCATCACCAACAACAGTAATCTGTAACTATCAGACAAAAATAAAATTACAAAGTACATTGACCTTTGCTTCGAAATTAAGGACATTTGGAAATATGACAGAGTGAGAGTAATCCTAATAATACTGTGAAACATGGAAAGAGTACCCAAGAACCTGTTCAAATTGTTGCAAGAACTGGAACTCAAGCCACAAAACTTCCAACTCATGCAAAAATCAGTTATCCTAAACGTATCCCGCATAGTTCGGATATTCTTATACATGTGATGTTTGGTGTTTCTCTCCAAAACAAACTTATCATAAATGCTGTTAAGACGAGTCTGTGACTTCTTCAACCACAAGAAACCGACAGAAGGTCGTGAACAAGATGGAAATAATAATAATAATAATCTCATCGATTTTTCATCGTAAATTACAACAATCTAGAAAAAACAAAGAACGACAAAATATCAAAATACCAACAACTAGCTTTTGAAGTAAAAAAAAAACTCTGGAATGCTCAAGAAGTGATCATAGTGCTTATCATTTTATCTACCCTAGGACTAGTACTACCCCAATCCCTGGTCGATTCCATTAAAAAACTCAAAATCAACACCAATATAATAAGTAGAGTGCAACACAGCGTCCTTCTGTCCTCAGCCCACATTACCAGAAAGTTCTTGGACCTGAAATAGATTCTTCCTTCCAGCAGAACTTGATTTAATAATCCACTGCTGAGAGAAAAACCAACNCAGATATTATTCTAATAGACAAACTCAAGAAAATCACACACATCATAGATATTGCAGTAACCAACACCCACAACCTACAAACTACTTACAATGAGAAAATAAAAAAAATTGAAGATTTGAAAAATTCTTCGCTTACGAAATATGGAATACTACAGTCTCTACAGACCTGTCCACCACTGGAGTCACCCCTCACGGTCTGCACCTGAGCATCAATCGGCTTCATCTCGCAAAAAACAACAACACACATTTCTAACTTTACAAAAAGCAGCCATCCTTAACACTTGTAGAATAGTCACGAGATATTTAAATTGTGTCATTGTTTGAGATGAGGATGCTTGGTATATCATCCACCTTACCTGAATCCAACTACAAGTTATGAAAAAACAAGTTCACGAAAATAATAATAATAATAATAATAATAATAATAATAATAATAATAATAATAGTAATTATAGTTCATTTACTGTCAAAAAAGCATTCAAAAACTGCGTATAGACACGTGGAGGACAATAAACTAATTTACTTTACGAAAGCAAGCAAGGGACGATCTCATCAATTCCGATTAAGGGTCCTAAGGCAGAGGCGGTTTTAATAATGTTGGATGTTACGTATATCTTATACCCTAAGGCAGAGGTGGATGTACGAAAATTATCAAAGGTTTCTGCAAATATTCCAGGGGATAACGTTTGTACGTTCTTGGGCTGATTTCTTTTCTGACCGAACTTCATAAATATTTGTCATGTTTCAGAGTTCTGAGAGTATATTGACGAAGTGGCCAGCAGTAATTTTTAGTTTATATTCGGAATTTGCGAGAACTGGAATAAAAAGTTCAATTACTGGGACAGAATGTTTGGAGGGATCAAATTTGTAAAGGCATTTATTTTACTTCACGTCTGTCCGCAACAAACAATTTTCTCCCGCTTCCCCCCCGTACATGTTCCATGCTACATGTTCCGAGTCTAAAATGTTCTGTTCACCTGCGTCAAATGTAAGCCCGATAATGTGATATCAAAATTTAAACATCATAAAGTTCATTTTATATTTTGTACCTATGGAGTTAACTATTCACCGTATCCAAGCAAGAAATACATGCTATGCATTACTATTTGGCGAACAATTTTGTAAATGTATTAAATAATTATGATAAAAATGTGCGGTATTTTTTGAGTAATTTTTGTTATTGGATTATAAACGTTAATTTAAATGTCGTATTAAACGCAATTTATGTTATTTGGAAATGAGTCCATTCTTTCAGTAAAATACACAAAATTCAACGTAAGAATGTAGATACAAGTATTATTCCTAAAACAATTTTATACCACTTTGACGGCGTTTAAAGATACATTATTCCATCAAAATCTTTCTATGAGTCACAAAACTTTCTCCCTTCCACGTGTATGCAAAAGTGAAATTTCACTTCGGTTTGCTATTTAAAATGACAGTTTTATATCGCGGAAGCGGTACTGTATCAGGAACGTGACTTATTGAAAAGTAAGGATTCGTTCAACACTTTCGTTTCCTTGTTTCGTTCACTTCGTTGAAACTTCCTTACGAATCATAAATGAAACATCATCGGGAAAAAAAATGTGAAATCATCTCGGAGATAATAGTGCTGCAAGATTCTTCCGCTTGAAGGTCTGGGTACACATTATACTCAAAAGATGAAGAATCAGAACTAATGGATAACGCCACCACACGTGACTATGAATATCAGATCTCTCCTGTATTAAAGTCAAGTATTCTCTTCGCGAATCTAGGAGAGATTTTTCTATCTTGTTTATAAAAATCCCTGATCATTTTTATGAAATTATTCTCCGATATTTTGAATTTTTGTGTTCAGTGAAACTTATATTTTCTTTTCTAAGTATTGCCAACAAGATTCTTTCAAGAATAAAAAAATATTTCAGGATTTAAATAAAAGAAAATAAATCTTTCCCATAAACTTTTTTAAAATTACTCTAACATAAAAAATAGTGTTAAATACATTTAAAATATTTTAACTAATTTTGTTAAGACGTTTTCGAATCAATTTATACCATGCCTAGCACTGAACTTTATCAGTTTAATAACTTTTTTCTAGAAGTTTTTAACTCAAATGCGTTTTGAATAGTCACCCAAAAAACTTACGCTACTCGGTACCACATGGAGTTGGCGTAATTCATTTTATTAACACCACAGATATTTCATATGATTAACGAAATTAACCTAATAATGTATCCACTTTTGCAGGAAATAATTTATAACGTAATGGAACCTAGTGCAAGTACGGCAGAACGAGGAACTATTCCCACATCACATGTGAGGAGAGAGTTCTGGTGTTCACGCATAGGTAGCGCTAAATCATCGAAGGTCACCTTTATGAACGTGAGATTTGTTCCATAGAAGTCCACTACAAGAGAGATACCTTCAGGAAATTCTCCGAGTGTTTACTCTCAATGGAGCGAGTATTTTCCAGTGTTCTCGAAAATGATTCCAGAGTTACGAAAACCGAGCTATCCAATTGGCGTAAACATTTTTTTCCCGTCACAAGTCTTAGCACGTTTTCTATCAACATTGGGGGACACAACTTAATGTTACAAATCTACTCTGTCAAAATTAATATTTGACGTGACGTATCAGGAGAGAGAATGGAAAATAATGTTCGAAATTACTCCATCACACATTACAATATGAAAATATTTTTTAAAGTAAAAAGATATTATTAAAATTTTTCTAATTGAAATATAAATTTATTGATAAGAATCAAAATATCTCCTAACAAATAAATAAATAAATATTTGACCAATTAGTTTTTATTCGTAGAGCAACATTTCGCTAAACACCATCCTTTCCGACCCTATCGATCGGAAGTCTATAGAAAATAGCCTGCGGCCTATGACAAGTTGGACGGCGCATATACTAAAACACTGTGCTCTTAAGAGAACACTTCTGTAGATACCGATCAACAAATGCCCGAGTCTCTAATTCTCTCCTTCATAAGTGGATCGGAATTGATGACAAAAATTATCCTACAGTCTCACATAGTAACTAACATCTTTCATAAATATTGTTATTATCATCACGTAGAAAAAAAACAAAATAAATTCCAAGTAGTCATATATAAAAGTGAAATATGTCCAAAGAGTGCTTCTGAGAAAAGTAACATATGTCTACATTTGCCAACTACGTCTTCGGCATATGATAAACTTGTCGTAGTACGAGCGATGAGACGTCCGTTTTAGCATTATTTTAGCGAAGGAATAAACTATTATCTGTCAATCTGTCTAATAAAATTTGTCTAATAATATTTAAATAAAATCACCTTCAGATTGTACGATCTTTTATGAATAAAGCCGTCAGTGGGGCAGATATTATATATTTTTCCTAACAAATTCTAATGGAAGGGATATAAAAACTATCACAAATTTAATAAAGATAAGAATAGCACGAAATTAACCTTTGCTTTTTGGTGCAATTAATACAATTATTCCACGAAAATTATCGCAAAACGAGAGAATTCTATGGAAACTAGTGACCATTTCTTAAATATGTTGTTTAAATTTATATGTATAAGTAATGACTCGCCTTGTAAGAGGACTTGTAAGAGGCCATGATACCCTACGGAGACATTTACGCATTACGGGGATTAGTCAGGATTCAAAGTGTAGGAGAAGCGGCATGGAGAGAAGACCTCCGCGCATGTACTCTGTTTGTGCGAAGCTTTAGCCCGTTACTTAGTTTATATTTCCCGCACCTAGAGGACATCAGGAAGGCTAAAATCCACATCTTGGTGTCCTTCAACGAGGTCCTTGGATTGGAGTTTGTACCCCTAACTGTACTAAGGGGTACAAAATGTCTACGTGCGGGGTTGTGTCACTAACAGGACCCACTCAAAATTTTAATCTATCTATCTATCCAGCAGTTTTTTATTCAATATAATTTATAAATAACTGTTATATTCTATTTTTAATATTAACAGAATATATCAATCGATTACGAGTTATATGAATAGTTATGTGCTTCACTTGCACCTTGCTCGCTGATGCTACCCAAGTAAAATAATATCGTCTTCGTATTGTGAAACTGAATAGGCGATGAATCATTCGCTAAAGAGATGCTGCTCTGAAAAAGCGATGAAAAAAGAGAGACAGAGGGCGTTTGCAGACTCGTTCCGCTCGGCTGCTCTCTTCTTCCTTCGCGAGTGAAAGGGAAACAAACGACAGGCGGAACGAGCACTTACGCTGTTTTTCACCCTTCAATTGTTTCCTTTTCTTCGCCGGTGCAGAAAATAACTGCCTCTCGAAGTGCATGCGTCGCCATGACTACGCGAAACAACTCGAACTGACGAAATCGAAGACGTCTTTTGTTCCTTTCTTTAATAATACAAAAACAACAATTAATTGATGAAGTTGAAAAGTTTCCTTTATAAAAACACAGAAAAGATAGAAAGTAAAAGTTGTCTATGTTACCGTTAAACTCTCCATGATTCATAATTAATGAAAAATTTTAAGTGATGTATAATTGGATTGTGCGATCACTACTCCTTTCCGCACGTAAATGAGAATCAATTACTCCAGAATATAATTATTTCTCTTACAGAGAAAGAATAAATATGATCACGATTCCTGGAATTTCTATTTTTGGAAGTGTGGACTTGTTTTATATTTATACTCTTTCACAATCGCCAGATTTAAGTTTTTCAGACAGATTTTGGTCCCCTCCCCCTTTTTTCATTTATCACTATTTCGTCTTCATTTATTTCTTAAAATTTTCGAAGATAAATATCGATTGGTGATCGACCCGAGAAAGGGAGAATAACAGATTATTTTAAATATTACTAAATATAATAATCCTATAAAAGCTACTAGGACCAAAGATTATGCTTGACTATGTCCCAAAATAGAATTACTCCAAGAAAACCAACTTGATGATTGTTTAAATTTAAATAACTCATGACAAATTCATCTCAATTTACATAAGATCTTAAGGTACAACGTCCGGAATCCAAGCAATTAATGATAGACTCAATACATTTCGGAACTCAAAGCATGTCAGCGAGATAAACATCTACTGCAAATCCGGAAGTTGTGCAGCGATGACGTTGGAAGGGCCATCTGAGTCGAGGCCAGGAAGTGCGTGCCGTATGTAAGATTGATATTGCAAGGGACCACACATGTCATGTGACAAGGAGTCTCGTCCACCGGGACAAGTCAAACAGACATATATTGCATTTGCTGTTCTCTTATCTAAGTAACCTGCAGATGCGACGTACATGATTGCAAGAGGGCTTCTTTGCGACTTACTCAGAATACAAAATGTAAATCGGACATCACAGGTCATTTCGGAATTAGCAATAATAATAATAATAATAATAATAACTGGGACAGAAGCATTCTCATTGACCTAACAGCAATTCACAACAGACCTGATGTCATCCTTCGGAAAAGCAAAGAAACAAAAGTGTATCTAATCGATTTTGCTGTCGTAAATTACAACAATCTAGAAAAAAACAAAGAACGACAAAATATCAAAATACCAACAACTAACCTTTGAAGTAAAAAAAAAACTCTGGAATGTTCAAGATGTGATCATAGTGCTTATCATTTTATCTACCCTAGGACTAGTACCCCAATCCCTGGTCGATTCCATTAAAATACTCAAAATCAACACCAATATAATAAGTAGATTGCAACACAGCGTCCTTCCGTCCTCAGCCCACATTACCAGAAAGTTCTTGGACCTTGAAATAGATTCTTCCTCGCAGCAGAACTTGATTTAATAATCCACCGCTGAGAGAAAAACCAACACAAATTGACAGAACTAAGTAACAACAATAAAGAAGTAATAATTAATTTAGAATAATCTTAAGAGTTGACAATCTGGAATAGAGAAAACCCATCCTTTTCGGGTTTTTCTTCGGTTTTCCTTCGGGTACTGGTTCTCTAGGTTCTTGTCTAGGGGCGGCAACTATTGTAAAATAAATCTCGAATTGAGTGTTTTTAAAAATTACGATTTAAAACAGTATTTTCCGAATAATCTTTAGTTTATAATAATGCGTACTTATGAAATATTTTGTGTTTTATTAGATACAAATTTGTTGATATTGTAACACGTAATATAAATATATATAAACTTTATTGTCAAAAAAGCAGTTACAAATTGCGGATGACCACTTGGAGGACAATAAACTAATTTACTCTCCGGAAGCAAGCAAGGGACCATCCCATCAATTCCGATCAAGGACCGTAAGACAGAGGCGAATTTAACATTTCAACATACTCATAACGATAAAAAAAATAATTGTTCGACACTTGTTGTAGTATTAACAAATACCAACAAATATTGTATTTAATAAAACATAGAAAAGTCATTTCACAGGTACGAATTATTATCAAGCTGTAAATCATTCGGAAAGTATTGTTGATAATTCATAACTATTAAATAACACTAAATGTAGCTAAGTAGTTTTACTCGTATCTTAGGATTGTGCTGAAATGTTAAATCCGCCTCTGCCTTAGGGCTCTTGATCGGAATTGATGGGATGGTTCCTTGCTTGCTTCCGGAGAGTAAATTAGTTTATTGTCCTCCAAGTGGTCATCCGCAGTTTATATTTGCATTTGCTTTTTGACTCAGTTTGAAATTTATAAGTTTGATCGTCATGATTCTGACAATATTTGTTCAACTAGGATTCAAGCTTTGAATGACAAAAGAGTATTTTAAAATAGTCACTTGATTATTTACTTTCTTGAATAGTATCAACATTTAAGACAATCCGTAAGTCAGATCCGTCAGTCTCGAAGGGAAATTTACACGCTTTTTTGTGAAAGCACGATAGCGATCTATTGAACGTCGACGTCATCACGACTGCGGGATCGTCAGAGAAACTATTTCTCAAGAGACAAGCCTACCAACAAAACTAGATGAAACTGTGTGAAACGTTGGAATATAGGTCAATACAATCATCAGGGAAGAGTTCAGTTAGCATTCCAAAAGATTGGAGCTTGTCAATGCTACATGCTAGAAATTTGTTTATTCCACGCCTCAAATTTCGAAGAAATTTTTTGAATACACACTCCTTTATCTTATGTTTTCTACAAGATTTTAGCGAAAAATCAGCTAGGTACAAGGATGGGTTATTTGGGAATTAGGGAAAGTTCATTGAAGCACATGACGAGTATTAATGCCGACGCAAAACCATTCTTGGTTACTTTCATCGCTACTCATATTTCAATTATTTTCTTCTTAAACAATGAAACAGCATCAGAGAAAAGAAAAAGAGTAAAGACATGACTTCACGGTTGCCGGTGCGTATGTTTTTGCCGGAAAATTAATAGCAAGGAAAAGAAGAGGAATAATCAACTTATATGGGAAAGTGAAATTCCTTGTCGACGCGCATTAAATTTTTGCGATAATGATCTAATCTTTCACGGAAAGGCTTACTGATATATATCGGAGAGATAACTGATTTTGCATGGAGCCAAGATGACCACGCTTCTAGACCTCAAAAACGAAAGAAAGGAGAATACTATGTATGTTACAAAATAGCTCTGTGACGTGAAATAAGTTTCCATTCCCTGACATTGGAAGATTGTTGTCCATTCATTTTTCAAGTACTTTATCGTGAATGATAATTCTCACATGTTGAGTTGTCGAGCATAAAAAGTTTCCTAGAACTTGTCCTAGTTAGAAGGGTGTTCGGAGAGCGTAAGGGTAGGATTTCGTTCTCTATTCGGTTTTTCCAAAACAAGCCGTGAAGGGTTGGCCGTTTTGATTTTTGGTAATTCGGAATCTTTCCTTCCCTTGCATCCAATCTTTCACCGATCACTTGAGTCTTGTACTTTGCAGCGGTTTTGTTCCTTCAATTTAGTTGTTATTTAGTCTGCTTCATCAATGTAGAGTTAGAGAAAAGTATATATTTCAAGGGATTCAAAAATAAGTTATTCTTGGTACGTATTTATTAATAAACTAATTAGTAAATATACGTGAACTTAATAGTAATCTAAGTTTATATTTTTACAGTACTTTGTAAACGGATGTCGTTGTAATGCTAGGAATTTAAGCTCTTAAACCGGTGAAAAGGTTTCCTTGTAAAAATAAATGTGCGGTAATGGATTATCTGAAACCAGTAAATTAAGTAAATTTAAAAAGTACTAGTTTGTTGGTTCGTTTTGGAGATATCTAAATCGATTGAAAACAAACAGCACAAACATAAAAAGAAACATGGCTCTCATGCGAGCAATGAAAATTTTTGAAAAACCTTACTGACGCAGTACGAGGATAAGCATCGTCTCTGAGTGACAATTTCAAAAATTCGTCTACAATTAACGTCCATTATATAATCAAAATAAATAAATAATTAAAGACTTACTATCTCATGATGGACAAATATATATTTTGTAATATTACGTACACCGTGTTTCGATTTCAATGAAGTCAAAACATTGTATTAATTATTTAATTATTTACGATTTCATCAAATAGCTCATAAGATGTTTTTGCACTAAATCATGTCCATCAAGTGTTTAGAGGATCGAGATATTTTTACCGGTTTACGAATGATGGAATACTCTGAGATATGTAAATCATACATTTTATCTTGTATTGANACATGTAAATTTAAAAACATATTTGCGTTAAATTACAAACATATTGACATTATATATGTATTATAACTCGCAGCTAACTTTTTATCTTATCTAGGAACTTTTGCTGAAATTTTTGAATTCGCCTATGCCTTAGTGAGATCGAAATTTTTGAATTCGCCTCTGCTTTGATCGGAATTGATGGGATGGTCCCTTGCTTGCTTCCGGAGAGTATATTAGTTTAACGTCCACCACGTGGTCATACGCAGTTTGTACTGTTTTTTGACAATAAATTTATAAATTTATCCCAGATATAGTGACGACCATAAAACAAAAGGCGTTACATTAATTCGAGATAGAGTTTAAAAAATCATATATGACCATCTCCTTCAAAAATAAACCAGTTCTTTATGTTAGTGATATTTTATTTTTGTCCAGGAACATATTCGTTAATCAGAATTGTGTACTCGCCTCTTACGTCTGGTTGTTCCTGCTCTATCGGTTCAAAACTCCTCGCTTTCAAGCAGCATTTCATTTGCAACACTATAACTGCTCGAAAACGTCGTAATCCACACTCGTTTCATTGATCTTGCTACGAGGTTATCTGCAAGGTCGGTATTACTTGGTCATATTTCTATGTCATTTGTCTACTATCAAAGAAGTTGTATGAAACATGTCCGTGTCATGGACAACCTTTGATAATAGTTGAGCTATGATCATATATCCATGAACAAGGAGTAGAAACTTATGGAGTGGGGGTAGGCTATGAACGGAAGACGTCGTCAGTTGGGAAGTACGAACCGCGTCATCAGCGCCGTCAGAAGGTGACATTGGAACTAATTCGACTGGTTTTAAAGATTCGATTCCCTCAATCCTTCACGTGTAAAATAGCCAAATTTATAACTCTTTTACCGCGAAGTGGTTCAACTTCACTGTAAGGAAAATATAAATGTAAACAGTGGAAATACATGAGAAGGATTGAGAAAATCACATCTTTTAAATCACTTGAATTAGTTCCAACTTCATCGTCTGACGGCACTGATGACGTTTTTCGTACACATCCAACCCTACCCCCAACTACATAAGTTTCCACTCCTGTACATAGTCTCCTTGCCTATGCCATACATTCTCGTTGAGAGAACCTATGTTATATATTTGATCATATACATTTGAAAATAGACTTATGACATAGAAATGTGACCGTGTATTACCGGTAAGCGATTTGTAGCCTAGAATGTCACCTATCTTACTAAGACTGTGTGAATTACTAAGCCCGGAAAACTCAAGTATTCAGAGATAAAAAACACGCACATTTTCATCAGACATTTACTCGATTACTCTTTATAATAAATTTTAAAATGACTTTTATTAATTACCTTCATAAATCTTTTTGTTAGGCATATACTTTTTCGTTCACAAACTCTCGCCTTTCGATGCCCGCCATCCGAAGACCACGCCCTTTCCATCGCACTATTGCAAATGTTCGTCACTCAACGATTACATCTTCGCAATGAACGCGGCAAATCGTGCTGCGTGAGAGCGATCGATCTCAGCACTCCGAGTGGACGCCGCAAGAAGCTCTCGTGAAAGCGTGCGATCTCAGCGCAGTGCACGGTGGTTGCGAGAAGCGAAAGGTCCTCGCGGAGAAAAGTGAGTGGAATGTGAATGGCCGAAGAAAGGACAATCGAGATGCTCTTAGGATTTGTTTTCTTATCTTGGTTCTTTCATTCGATCAGAAGAAACAGATGCCTTTAAAGATACGAGAAAAGTCTTTGACCGAAGGGAAGTGAGATGTGTCACTTTAAACGGCTAAACCAGTTGTAATGAGATTCAAGTGCTAGTCGGATTCATGAAAAGTTGCCAAAACAAAATTCAATAGGACTCGATACTGAAGTATCGATACTGAAAGTATCGATACCGATAAAGAGTCGGAGCCAAACTATCCATTTAAGTAGATACCGAAATGCTACATCAATAATTTTCAACAAAAACTTGAACCAACGTAAAATAGTTTATTGTTCTCCGCCTCGTCATACGCAGTTTGTAACTGCTATTTCGACAATAAATATATTTTAAAAATTAATTAATTTTCGCCCATTTTATTCCGACCACTTCCTGTAGATTACAACAAGCTCAAGAGTTACGTTTTCTTATGTCATTTGCCGAACCAGGTCGAAATAAAAAAGCAATATTAATGAAAAAAGTTAGGGAAAAATATTAGAAATCACACTATTCACCCATCATTGTCACTTACTAGGGCATTATAGTGAAAATCGCCATTATTCTAACCATAAAGAGACAAAAACTAATGCTTTAGTACAATTACCAGGAAAAATATATTGTTCGTTCAAAATATCGATTGATAAAATCAACATTAAGTTGTAATTGATTGAGGACTGTGTAGGACTGCGAGTTCGGCGTTAATTCTTGGCCGCAAGAACACTGTCCATGCAACTTTCCATGCACATAGGTTATTGTCATGGCAGGGAATGTTGATAAGTGGGAGAACGAGAAGTGGCATCACATGAAAATGCAAATGTAAGCAGTGGATGAAGATGGTGAAGGGGTGGANGGGGGGGGGGGGGGGGGGGGAAGGAATAGCCGATTTCCATTCACTTTTTTCCATTTTTTTTTCTGTTTTTGTTTTACTTCAAATTAAAATGCGCTTTCAGAAAATAAAAATTTACTACCTTCTTAGAACGATCAGAAAATATTTATTGTGAATTTTAATACACATAATTTCGACTCTTGATTGTAGTCTTTCTTAGGTGTAACAAATAGTGACTATACTACATCCGAGAAGAACTTCAATCTCGAGTCAAAACAGTGTGTACTAAACAATACACGTACTGTGATTGTTCACATTATGTCGTGAGTTATAATTTACTTTACTCGACTGATATGGATGTAAATAGCACAATTAGAAAATAGTACGATTATTCATATATTGTAATGATGATATATGTAACTAGAACCAAGTTTGTGTAAATATCTCATACACAGTTAGCAATTTAAAAATAGGGATCTAATGACCCTGCCGTTGACGAGCTCTAAAGCCCCCCACACACACATACACAAAATAAATTTTAAAAACTAGTTAAAATGTATTTAGTTCCTATCCAGCATAGAATGATTTACCTTTCCAAAAAAATTATTAAATACGTGAAAGTGATAGTAAAAGAGGATAATGGTACTCACACAAAAAATTAAAAACCCAACAATCGTTATCCTTTTTTGATTAGTTACACTTTTTTACTACATTTAAATAAATTAAAAAATATAAATCATCAACGGTCAATAACATTAGTAGTAAAGAAATATCAGTATGAGAAGAGAATCCATACAACAAGGCATATCATTATACTGACAAAGAGGAATTAAAAAGACAAATGACATTTACATAGCTGCAATGGATCACGAGCTTGCTATCGGCGCTTCCTGGGAGGTAATTTATGAATTTGAACTATCACTATTGCGAAATATATTTCAAGATTTTCAAGTAAAGTAATGTCACCGTGTTTCGAAATATCTACGAATTGGGTTTTCAAAGTTCGCGATGATATCCAGTGTCATATGCTGGATTTGTTACCTCCACATCTCACCAACAGAAATGAAAGAATGGAACCGAAATTCACCGTGGTAAGAAAAGTGATACCTTTCTAATCCGACACGCTTGGAACCAGTACGCGGCGGACTAGTTTTTTTTCGTTATGAATTTTTAGAATTATCGCTCATTGCCGGGGATGTCGCATTAAACAAGAATATACCGGTTCATAGAACGACAGATTAAACAAGTTTTTCCGAATAGCTTCAGTAATAGAGATACAGTTCATTGCGTCTTTGTCTACTTCCAGTTCACAACTTTCGGTACTTATAAAACATTTTTGTAAAATTAAAGTAAAGAAGAGGATCTTATCAGATCATAAAGAAGGAAACTCAGATGGTATATTCAAGTATAATGTTCTTTAGTCTAGGTGTGGATCCAGTAAGCGGTCTAGTCTGTCCGTAAATTGTGTGAAAATACCTAGAGTGGATCATTTTTTTACCGTACATTCCAGAATGGATATTCTCCAGTTTGTGTGAAATTCAAATAATTTTACACCGTTATTTATTAATATGAAAAACCATTAATGTACGAAATATTGTAAGATTTAGGTTGTAGTTGTGAGAGTATCATTACTGTTGATGCAATATTGGTGAAATGTAAGAGGGTATACAATTAAATTGTTGAAAATGTATTTGTATACGTTATTAATAATGTAAAAAGGCCCTTATATATTTATTCACTTACGATCCAAGCTAATACGGAAAGATTATCTAGTATTTTCAAATAATTATATTCTTAATTCATTTTAATATTATTTTTCATAAAAAATATTTGCTAATAAAGTCAGATTATCTCTATATGTTGGTCCAAAAAGGTAACTTTTTGTAAGTATCTTTTTCTTATCTATTCATATTTAGGAAACAATTTTACGTTATAACCGTATTAACTATATTAAAAACTAAAAGACTTTAATGAAGAGTTAAACGACGAACCCAGTAGAGAGCTACTAACATACATTACAACACTGAAATTGTAAAATCATTTGTTCATTTCTACAATAAATTTATTCAACTTTTATACATCTAAATTATTTATCACCAAATACAATTGGTAACTGATTATTACGGATCAATTCTTCCCTATTTGTTTAAAGACTTGTCAAGAATCATTTTACGTCAAGTCTCTTATGATCTGTTCGAATCTTGGAAAACAAGCCTGTTCGTATTAAAAATATAGAGTTGGGAGAGGGAGACTTTCGCCTCGATTCCCGACAGTTCAAGAGTCTGTTACAGAGTACCCATAATATGCGTCAATCCATGTGTTGCAGGTTGCGATTGTGACTGTTGCGACGCTAGCGCTCCTAGCGCTGACAGAAGCAGGTGGAGGCCATGGAGGCCATGAACAGTAAGGCAACTAAACGAATGAATTTCCTATCTGCTTCTGAATCAATTGAATCTAGTCTTGAATAAAATATAATTAACAATAAAATCCTTTTTTCTTTCCAGCGTGCATCTGAAGATCTTCGTCCCGAAATTCATCAAGAAACACCACCACACGAAGACTGTCTTCATCCACGTGGGTGAAGGAGGCGGAGGAGGCCATGGATGGACAGAGGGCCATGAAGAAGGAGGCCATGAGGACAACCATTTGGGCTTTGGTCATGGCCTCCAATGGGGACACAACTACGGCTTCGGAGGACATCATGCGTGGGGCGGTCATGGAGGAAAAGGGCACAGCTTTGGTCACGGGTAAAAACAAACACGGGTCATCTCTCATACTAGAGCACTATAAGTATAGGTACTCTCATGCCGCCATTTTGGTTCCAAAATTCGGCTCATGTGTGTTGTGAGTTCCATGAAAACGCATCGACAAAACATTACTTCGGATCACTTTGAATTTAGTTTTCAGAAGAAAGTAACAGTTTTTGATACGAAATAATGAGATAGTAAGAAATGTTTTCTGTTATTGGCATAGGTCTAAATTTAATTCATATTTGTGAATACATGCTCATAAGAGAAAAAACGCCAAGTAAAAACGATTCACATTGAATTCCACATATCAAGAACTTATTTACTTGTAATGATCAGATTTTCCCAAGATTTAAGAATAATTGAATCATATAAACACTTCATAATGTTCACAATGTAAATAAGGTTTATTAACGTGTTGACTAAGCCTTACATATGGTGTTCACATATTGGTCGCCCATATTATCAACATCGTCTGTAGAGTTGAGCTGATATGGCGGCATGAGAATACTCATTCTTATAATTCCTTATCTCATACGATGTATTTCATTGGATCGATGTACAATTAGGATATGAAACCTCCAAGACTTCGAGATATTTTAATAAGGGATATTCTTCTTTCAAAATTAGTCACATCTTTAATTTTTGGGTAGGTAAAGTAAAATCAAT
Source organism: Laupala kohalensis (assembly GCA_002313205.1). Taxonomy (NCBI): domain Eukaryota; kingdom Metazoa; phylum Arthropoda; class Insecta; order Orthoptera; family Trigonidiidae; genus Laupala; species Laupala kohalensis. Next base: position 217,948 of record NNCF01128198.1, on the reverse strand, counting down.
TCTATCGTAATTACAAGTTATCCTAAAATATGTTTTAGTATAAAATCAAACTAAAGTATTATCATTTTCAAAATACAAAATTATTTGCATCAAATCACTTGTGATTAATTTGTTTGTTTCTTAATGAAATATTCGTGAAAACCCATGATGACAATGATATATCAAAAGTTCTATTTTTATCGCGAATTCACAAGTGTGTACGATTTATTCGTATAGTGCATGCGATATTTTTTTCGCGTGTCTGTAGTAGAAGTTGTGTTTTATGATGTGAACAGCTTTGCACGAGTCTGGGAGGTATAAATGGAGGGAGGAAATTTTTATATCCGTCTATAGAACATTGACCATACAACCTCCCACTACATACAGACACAGTACTGAACTTCTCTCGTATTTTGCGTGCTTTTACTGTCGCTGTCTGACTGAATTCCTTTGGTTATAAAAGAAATTCATGTTGTGTATTTTACAGTAATTTGAGTTAAAAATAGATTTTTTTTACCTTAAAAATAGTGATGTTGTTGTAATGTCTAGGGAGGGGGCGGGAGGTGTCAACTGGCACTTGCAGGTTACGCCTCTATTCTTCATTATGGCGTCATTGCATTACACTAAGAATTTCTACTGAACTAGATGAAGTTTGATGAAGATATTTTTTTTTTTGTGTGTGCATGTGACAGCGGTGGCGGAGGTGGTGGCGGCAGTGGGAAACACGCGGCCTTGAGTCTGGGCCCTGAAGCGCTGGCTTTGCTTGCGGGTGGCAGCAGTGGCAGTGGTCACGGTGGCAGCACTGGCGGCAGTGTGAGCATCAGCGAAGTACCCGCTGGAATGGACGTGCATCACGGTCACTCTGACCCCCCGTCTGGAGGAGTTAGCCACGAAGCTTTGATGGCGCTCGCTCATGGAGGCGGCGCTCATGGAGGGATCGAGGCCTTAGGACATGGAGGTGGTGGAGGAGGAGGAGGAATTGTGAGCGTGGAGCACGGAAGTCCCGGAGGAATTGGGGGACACGATTTTGGAAGTGGAGGTTTCGGAGGGAGTAGTGGAGGAGGGGCGATTGCGTCATTGAGTTCACTTGGAGGAGATGGAGGTGGAGGAGGATACAGCGTCCATGAAAACCCTGAATCATCACATGCCATGATGACTTCCGCTCACTTCGGACAGTTGTCTGGACAATCCTATTTCCAAGGAGGAGGGGACTCTCACGGTTTCAGTTATGCCCATGGGCATCATTACTAGAAACGTCATGTGTTCATTGTCTGCTATGAGATACCAAAACCAGTATTCATATAGTTTAATAGTAGTCATTTATAGAGAAAAAATTCTTATACAATTGAAATGTTGAGTGGTTGGAGGTGCTGAGAAAGATTTTGTACAATTCAAATTACAAGGACTTCCAGTTTTACGCTGTTATCTGGTGTCTCCAATTCATACATACAGTATTAAATCTACCAATTTAACATCCACAAAAAAGAAAATACATGGACAGTCTTTTGCTATTGTTTTAAGAATAATGTCGATAAAAATGATGTGACAAAAATTAAAAGTTAAACATTCTTACTACCTTTAACAATATGACAATTGCTCAATGTATGATATGGTGCGTTATTTATAGCCAATATCATGCAGTTAACTTAATTCTTCACAAAATTTTACTTAACACCTCCATACTTTCAAATCCTATGTAACAGTGCTTCTGAAACTGTTTTGTTGTTTATTTATTTCTTGTTAATCCTTTATTGTACTTTTAAGAACGGATCAATTTCAATCTAAGTGAAAGATTTTGTCTAAAATAGTTTCGCTTAATTTCCTTTTTTGATTTTTTTGTAAATAGAATTCATGCGTTAAATTCATTTCCAAAAATGAGTATAAAATGGAGAATAGAACAACAATCTGAAAAATATTCTAACATAGAACATTCATTTTACTCTGTTCTCTAGCACTAATACCATTTATGAATGATAATCTATACTCTAATCAACTCATTACAAAAGTAGCTATTAACAAGATGTTGTTTTTAGGTATTTATCCTCTTGTGAAACAAAATTGATGACAAATGCTTCATTTCATTCCAGGTGGTGATTATTTGTCCAACATCAATCATACTTTGATAATTAATATGAAAATAAAAGTAGTATTTGGTACGTGTTAAATTTATACATTCATATTTACAATATGTGTAAAATACGATAATTATCTTTGTACCTGTATATATTCCAAATATTGTTGTTTTTATTTTTTAAATAAAAGTTGAAACAATTAAAAACTTTTTCATTGTATTGGCGTAATTCCTGTAGTGCCTGCGATGTCTATTAAAGTTGTAGATGAAAATAATAAATAAGAAAGAAAATTTCATCCATAAAGGAGAGTAATCACATTCTGGCCCATGTAGAACTGAGTTTTCAATAGTGACGTTTTGAAGTTGCGTGTGATATGATAAAGAATGCTTTTCAAGTGGTTACATCACTAAATTCCGAAGTAGTTATGCGGAGGAAGAAAAAAAAAAAAATAGCTCCGCTTTTAATATTCGGAAGAATCGTCCTAGAGTTCACTAACCTCACCGCGCGAAGAAGATTTTTCTGAACGAATACTCTGTATAGAACACGATGGAATGAGAACGTAACAATCACTGCGAACCTTGGGACTGTGGAACTCATACAATAATTCACTCCTCATAAAAATTTGTTGAAACTTTATATTAATATATCGTAAGTTCAAATTGTTGAATTATTCCTTGATTTTCACGAAACCCAATTCTTTGAAAAATCGTATGTTCCTGATATCTTTTTAATTTAACTAATTTCGTGAGATTTCGTTACAAATTACACAAGTGGTGCAAAAACCGTTGTACTTACGTTATCATATACGTTTTTCCATCTTTAGCATAAAGTGAGAAAAAATATCGTTTAAGTGTTTTGTAATTTCGTTGTAGAAAGAAATTGATGTATTTTCGCATCTGTAATGCGTTTGCTGCCCTCCTATGCATTTTATCATTATCATATCTTTCATTGTTTACGACAAGTGTATTCTACGTCTGATTGGTCGATTTACACCGCTAAACATTCTACAACCACACAGGGAACAGAGCTAGT
>NNCF01128198.1:148699-214180 GCA_002313205.1 Laupala kohalensis | reverse complement strand
TATATATATATATACATGTACATATAAGGATCGGATGGACGGACCGGATGGACGTTCAGCCTTTTTCGAAAACAACTTTTTCGGAATCAGGGGTCACCAAAACGGATATTTCCGCAAAAATCTCCTTTTCGAATTTTTTCACGATTACAATACTTTCTATGCGTATATGAGAAAGTAAAAATTCTCTTACCAACTTTTCGATATCAGGGTTACAACAAAAGTATACACCAAATATAACTAAAATATAAAGAATTAAATCACTAAGATATCTTAAATCAGCATAAATATACAGAGTAAATTGTACTTATTGTGATTTCAACTTAAAAAGCATACCTACTTAGAACCAAGAAAGTGATGGAAGTTTACTTTGATTTGCAGTAAATTTTCCGTACTATTTTTTACATAAGTTTTATCTAAAAAGGTCACCGGAGATTTGAGAAAGACTTTTCACTTTTTCTGAGGTCAGACGCGTAAATCAGAAAACAGTTGCGCTCGGCCGCCATGTTTGTATGAGCTCTTAGTTCCTGAATATTACTGTATCATTAACTGATAAATGCAAATTAAGTCATGTTTTTTCTTCGTAATGTTTCATATTGTCCTATTCTCAAACAATTAGAATAGTACAAGTGAAAAGGATTATTAATATTTGTGATTTGACCCGGAGTTCTGGTTCCATCTTAAGATTTCCTTATTATAATCTTAATAATAACCATACTAAAAGGTTTGACTCCTGTTGTCCAGGAATGTGCAACCCGCATAGCAGTAATGTTTGGAGTGTCACATACAGAATAGGCGTAATGTATCTTATGAGAGCGAAATAAACTGCACAGAGTTAATTAAGGAAATTTCAGACAGGTAAGATTATTTACCAGTTGGATGACGTAGAAAGGTATCAAATGCAATCAATTAAAAATTTATCACATATACGCATATAGCAGTGTGTGTTATTTCTATAAGTCATCACTGCAGAATCGATGTATTGAAGGAAAAATCATTGTCTACAAATGAAATATAAGATGAAATGAAATTTCTGTACTAAACTGTTTATGAAATATTCTTACTTATTTTATTTGTGTCAAAACATTATTAGTTTTGAAACAGGTATTAATTTATCTCGTGATGTCGCAGAGAATGTTTTTACGGATTGTCTGTAAAATATTTTAAATCTTGCCTGCATTTTTCACGTTTCTCTATTCGTATTAATGGTGAGGACTTCCTTAACTTATGCGTAAGAATAAGCGTTTTTTACGAAAGTGGCATGACCGATCTGGAAACAATTTCTATTTCTCCAGCACAGACATATTCTGTTCATATATAAAGGAAATAGTGATTATTTGGACAAAATCTTCAAGTCTCTTTGATGCTGGGTATCTATTAGGAAACAGAGTGAGTGTAGGAAGAGTGTGACCGAATTATCCACACCATCGAGATGTTTTCATGAGAACTCTTTTGAAAAGAAATTTATCATTTACGTCGGTCATAAATATTTTAATACCACTTTATTTTAATATGTTTAGAAATCCACTAGGAATTTATGGCATTCTCATCCCCATATCGGGAGAATGTTTGAAACCTTTACGTATTCGTCTTACTCTTACTAGACTCACTCTGATTTAGGACCAGTCCACAGATACATAGGGTTCAGACAACTGTAGACATATTGATGCTTTTGGTTAGATAACAAAATTGGAATGAACGAATAACGTCTCGTTTCTTAGGGGAGTACGAAATGTAGAATTACTTTCGTTAGAAATAAGACGTAGTACCCTAATGGACGTTCTAAGTCACATGATTGCAATCATCTTCTATCGATGCTCACCTTCGTCGGCAAAACGCTCTTTAAAGGTTGTCAGAACCTTATTTATCCATGGTCTTGGTTTAGGTAAAGTAGGTGTGCTACCTGGCGGTACACGCGAGAACTATCAGCAGAGGAGAAAATGACTCGGCTACAGCACGTCGACGAAAGGTATCCGAGTCCACACTTTTCTTATTTGGGTTTAGGTGGGCACTGTGTTCCCAAGTGACATAGATTAACATAAATCACAGGAAACACAAATGACCGCGTTTAGTGATTCTGAGTCATGTGCCTCAACCAGCCGTCGTACCATTAAAGGGGTTTGCGACGAGCACCTGAAAGAATTTAAGTGAATGAATGAATGAATGAATGAATGAATGAATGAAGTATACTGAAGCACCAGTCGAGTACGAGTGGATTGAGAAAAGCTCAAATTCAACAGATTTTGCTTTAATATAATGTACACGATCTGGCAATAATTTTTAAAGTCTGATTGTTTACAATCTCAGAATAAACTATTATTTATCAACTTCTCTAATGAATTTTCAGAGTTGTTTTTGGTTAATATTCGAATAAATCACCTTGAAGATGTATGGGTTTTTATGAAGAAAGCCCATAAAAGGTTGGTTCTTAAGTACATTCTCATTTGATACAAATTTAATGAAAAATTAACAGTACGGCATTTGCCTTGTTTTTCCGAAAAATCAGATTGTTATTCTTCGAGATACGTCACAAAACTAGGGAACTCTCTACACAGACAGTGTTAAAATTAAAAAAAAAACTATTGATAAATCGAATGGCACACCATAATACACTAATTATTCAATTTCAAGAGGGCGCTTTTTTTACAAATATTATTTATGTACAAATGTGTGGCGAGGCTTTTTGTTGCCTGTACTCCTGTAAAATTACCCTTAAGTAGAGCCGTGGGCTGTGCATACAATGCCCTGGTATTCACTCTCATTGAACGGATAGTTGAAGTTTTAATTTTTGGAAATCTTCGTTTTAAACTTAAAATGATTGTAATTTTATTTACTTGTGATTTGTATAGTATTATTATTATTATTATTATTATTATTATTATTATTATTATTATTATTATTATTATTATTATTTAGCATCCTTTAGTGCTTCTTTAATATTGTTTTATTTAGTTGTAAAATATCTTTTAAGTAAGCTGCAACTACCGATTAAATGAGCACCGTTGGGAACCACGAGAAACAAACGGTCAGGACACGTAATACACTAATTAAACCACAATATAATACCACTAATTAAACCACACTCATTACTTATGAGGAAAGCAATAAAGATGTCTATCTTTAAGTCTATACACAAAACGTTATGTGAATTCTGGGTGATATAGCGAAGTCTTCATTATCCAGTTATTTAGTATGTTGGTATTGGAATTTTGTTGTTGTTGTGGGATTAAAGTGACCTCCTTGCCCCTTGGGTCCCGTCAAAATCTATGTTCCTCCTTGAGTTTTTAAAGGGTATGTGTGAGTTGTGATTGATTTTTCTCTTTTTGTGTGGTAAAACACTGTTGAATGTTGTTGAGAAGATTGATTTTCAGTCCAAAGATTTCGATAATAATTATTCATTATTATATTACAATAATAACAATAAATATAGTATTGAAGAAACGGAGAGTAACAGTTGTTTCCTAAACGTAAAATACTCCATCCCAATATGATGATAATAANTAATAAAAATAATAAATTTATTGTCAAAAAACAGTACAAACTGCGTATGACCACGTGGAGGACAATAAACTAATTTACTCTCCGGAAGCAAGCAAGGGACGTATTCCATCAATTCCGATCAAGGGCCCTAAGGCAGAGGTGGATTCAAAAAATTCAGCAAAAATTCCTTGATAAGATAAAATTAGCTGCGAGTTATAATACATATATAACGTCAATATGTTTGTAATTTAACGCAAATATGTTTGTAAATTTACATGTACAAGTTATTATCGAACTGTAGATTATTCTGTGTATAGTGTTTAAAAATCATAAGAATTGAAAAAAAACCCACTAAATTCTCGATTTATTGTTACAATAAACACGCCCCTAGACAAAGCCTAGAGAACCTGTATAAGAAATCCGCTCTACTCGAAGGAAAAACTGAGAAAACCCCGTGCCAGAATGGGGTTACAGAATTAATGTACACAACCGTGCCAAAGTTGAGTACAAATAAATTAAAGTAATATGAGCCATAAGACATACAATCATGCAAGAAAACAGTTTTTTTTAAAAATTGATATAAGTTATTTAAAAAGTACTTCAGAAATGGCATGATAAAGTACAAGACGGATTTAACTTTTATTAACATCAATAAATTCTTTTATATTGTAGATGCTCTGGTGCGGGAGGTAGTTGTTCACCGCGGATTTGAAGAGATTCAATTTAATAATATCTTATATATACTAGGGTAGGGAATTATATAGAACAATTATATGAATTACATGAATTCAGAGATGAAGAACAAAATGAAGGATATTTATAAATGTTGGATAAATTTCTGTTATGTGATGAGCAAAACTGGCTAGGGAATGCTACTACAATAATTGTTTCAATTTTGATTATCTGAAGATAGAATAGTCATCGGAAAAATATACGAAAAAGTTGTAAAACAAATTTTTTCATACGTGAATGTTGATACACATCGTTAATAAAAATATATATAAAACAATGTTCATCTTGTATATACGTCAGTTAAAACTATTAAATAATAATACCACTACCCTTTGCACAGACGCTGTATTGAATATTTCACTATATTAAATCGAATTTGTCCTTTCTTGTTAAGACCGAATTACTGCAGCACCACTCTTGTTTCAAACAAAACTGTTTTGTTCACGAACACAATACTCGCAATGGGAATACTATTCATCGTCCGAGAGTGTCAACCGCGCTTTGCCAAAAATGGGTCGTATCATTTGAAAATCGTTCTATATAATTCCCTCCCCAAAAATATAAATAAAAATATATTATTAAATTGAATCTCTTCAAATCTGCTGTTAAAAGCTATCGTTTGCACCTGTGCTTCTACATTGTAAAAAAATGTATTGATTTCAATAAAAATTCAAGCCGTCTTCATCACGCCCTTGTTGTAGTACTTTCAAAATATCTGACAACAATTAAAAAACTATTTTCCTGCATGCTTGTATTATGTCTTATTACTCATATACATTTAGTTGTATTTTAATTCCTGGCCTGGTTTTTCTCCGGTTTTTCTTCCGGTCGAGGGGGATTATTTTAATAAAGAATCGATAGTTATTTACCTAGAGACGGCATCTATTGAAATAATTATTCGCGAATTTTGTGTTAATTAATAGTTACGAATTATCAATAATACTTCCCTAATGATTTATAGTTTGATGATTATACGTACTTGTGAAATGAATTTTTTGTGTTTTATTAAATACAATATTTCTTGGTATTAGTTAATACTATAACAAGTGGCGAAATATATTTTTATCGTTAGGAGTATGTTGAATGTTAAATCCGCCTCTGCCTTAGGGCCGTTGATCGGAATTGATGGGATGGTCTCTTGCTTTTTTTCCGGAGAGTATATTAGTTTATTGTCCTCCACGTTGTCATATGCAGTTAGTAACTGATTTTTGACACTGAAGTTTATTATTATTATTATTATTACATCGCACAGCGTTTCGACCACTCTGCTAGCCTCTTCAGGCGCATAATTCATTAAAACCGAATTAAAATTTACGGATTAGAGAAATATTAAAATGCAAATCGTCTATGCACATGAGTCATGTTATTAATATTTAGAGGAGCAATATTTTAAATGTAATTGTTACATGAACTGGACACAACCGCATCAATCTTCTCGCGAAAATTACAGGGAACGTTGGGGGTCAAGTGATCACATCTACAGTCAATACTTGAATATATTTTATGCTAGTTTAGAACTTGAATTCTTTACATTATTTACCACTCCCCCACGTGTAGGACTCATTAATAAAACACGTATCACCGATACATCGAAGTAAAACCAATTAAAAATTCTATTTGTGAATGTAAGTGAAATGTTCCGTTTTCACTTCCAAAATTGTTGTACTTGATTTTATTGTCCCATGATAGATCATACAAAGAAGAAATTTTACAGTCACCAATTACAGTTTATGCAATGATTTGGTGAAACTATGTATAAAATTCCATTGACGCATTAATAATATTCAGACATAATTCATATTTGTGTTTCTGTGTAATAGAATTATTTGAAACAATATTTCGCAGTGCTTTGCACTTTCAAAGATAACATTTCAAGCACAAATTACTTATAACTTTCGCCTGTTTTAATTCTTGGTCCCTTTCTTTGGTAACAATACGCCATTGAGTGTTCAACTATTATGTCTCGTAGCTAAATATGGTCTGAGACTGACGAGGAAACTTTCTACTCTACTCTATTGAGAGAGATAACCCATGGCCAAGATCATAAAGCCATCTCGGATTCGCTCTAATCACAGTTCGCTTCGAAATTCGATCATCTGGCCTTCTTTCATTAGGTCATTAATACATCAATCTTTTCATCGCTTTCACATTGACGCGATAAAAAGCTGCGTCATAAACTTTTCTATGTAGAGAAACGAACTTCAGGAAAGAAATGTTGGATAAGAACAAGAAAAAAACGTGATTTCTGCAAAAGCAATGATAAGCATCTTGATTCCATGAGGCTGAAGAATGCAAGTTTCAAGGAGGAGGGAAAGTAGATATGCAATGAATATTTTATTCATGAGAAAGAAATGAAATGCAGGAACGACGTTTTCGTAGTAATATTCATGAGAAACTGGAAAATGAATGCTTCGGATTCACTTTCAGAGGTGCGCTTATAAATTAATATTAATTAATTTTATATATATATGATGAAACTCATATATTATTTGAAATTTTTATATTATATATGTAACACGTTTTCAAATGTATTGATGTATTGATGAAACAGAAGAGCGGAAAAATCAAAACTGAATTTCTCCACACGAACAAATGAAATGATAAAGTTTGATCATGCTTCGTGATACGACCGCTAGAGGTCAATAGTGGCGGTGAGATGACAGTGCACAAGTCAATGATCATGAAATTTACATTGATCATGAAATTACAGTACAGACACATGCAGGGAGCGAAGATTAGAAAGGAAGTAAAAACCACGTGAAGACCAAAGACGCAAAATAAAGAACAGTTTCCTTACAGCTTCGATTTCCGATTAAAAAAAGTCGTTGGATTAAGATGTTTCATTAAGTTGCATTATTGTACGTGAAATCGGGATAAAATAAATTGAAAAGAAAATCGGTTGTCGGAGGGGAGCAGAATAAGTTGTTTATCTGCTTAACTTATAAGTTGAGCGTGAGATGAATTTAAGTACTACTCTGATGTTATGACCTGATCTATGTCAATCTCGTAACGACAACATTACACACGATAGATTATAATCATTGAAATTTCATAGTAATTTTTTTCTGATTGTACCATCGTATGTGAACATTCAATACTTAAACTTTCGTAGACTAAATAAACTTTAATTTTGTCAGAATGAATTGAACGTAAATCACTACAAAATTTTAATAATAGATGGGGGAAATTTAAAAAATTTTTGTTACAAGATTCGGCGGAAGCTCGTTTAAAGTATGTTAATACTACAATTTTCTAGTATCTTTGGATCATCCAAGGATGAAATAATCAATGAAAGAACACCAAACATTGGTAAAATAAAATTTTCCACGTGTTAATAAACTGTGAAGAGGATATACACAGAAAGAAAATATAGAGCAATAGTGTTAATTGTACAGGACTGAAACAAACGTAGTAATAACATGTTCACATATTTCAAGTTTCTTCATTAATCCATGTTAAGGAAAGAGAAAGATATTCTTCAACAATTTTAATATGCTTTATTACAAAAATTGTGGAAGATAATAATTTGCTTCCTTAACATGTATTACTACTACTACTACTAAAAATAATAATGAATTTTATTGTGTAAATAAGAGTGTGATCACGTGGAGGTCATCCCTTTCATTTCAATCAGGGGTACTAAGCCAGAGGTGAATTTACCATTTTTTTAGGACTCTCCTAAGACAAGAATAAAAGTATTTCGGTACGTGTTAAAATATTAACAGAATACCGACAACTATGCATTTAATAAAACACAAAAAAATTATTTCACATGTATGTATTATTATGAACTACATATTATTCGGAAAATATTTTTTATAAATCTCAACTATTAAAATAACTCTAAATTCGAGGTTTATTTTCTCAATGGACGCCGCCCATGGACAAGAGCTTCCTGAGCCTCTGTATAAAACTTACGTCTCTACCCGAAGGAAAACCGGAGAAAAACCCGGGATTCCAAATATCCGTTGCTACCACAAATAATATTCTTCATTAATGATTGAAATTAGTTAAATGTTCATGTACCAATGTTCTACAATTTAATTGCTAACATTCTGTTAATACTGGGTGGATGTTGTGTACAAGCTTGAGGAGTCGGGATGGGTGGTGCAGTGGACAGCATACCTGCGGCCGGAGCAGAAAGTGCCGGGTTCGAGTCCTGGTACGTCATCATTTTCACCCGGTCAATGACGACGCATTATGATAATACGTCAACATAACGCGCTATAAAGGGTTTTTATTCGTGCCCCATTCCCCCATCCCCATCCCCACATTACCTTCACTCGCGCTCCTCGTGACAGCGATCTGAATCTGCGGCGGAAGTGAAAGGAAGTGAACGAATCCACTCCGCTAGACAAATGCAAACCTCATCCTCACTAATGCGCCTCGGGTTCACCGCGAAAGGAAAGTCTTTAAACCTCCGCGGAGAATTCAATCGAGGGATTAAAGGACAGGAGACATTGCTGCAACACGGTCTCTCATATGCAGTGATCATCCTACAACATTTTTCACAGTATTTATTGTCTGTAGTATTTTGGGGTGGAGGAGTCATTAATATACTGTTATTAAGAATTTAAAATTTTAAGTCATATTTACGATATTTTAGCAATGTTTGAGGAATCATAAAAGACTGGCAGCAGTATGTATTTGTTAACCAACTGAACTATTAAAATTCGTGGAAAATACTGAGATAAATTTTTTATTCCTTAGACATTATAAAAAGTAGCTAACTGTTTATAATAAATTTATTGTCAAAAACAGTACAATCTGCGTATGACCACGTGGAGGACAATAAACTAATTTATTCTCCGGAAGCAAGCAAGGGACCATCCCATCAATTCCGATCAAGGGCCCTAAGGCAGAGGCGGATTCAAAAACATTTAATCAAAAATTCCTAGGTAAGATAAAAAGTTAGCTGCGTGTTATAATACTAATAGAATGTCAATGTGTTTTATTCTTACTTCAGGGGTGCATGTCATGTTTTTGCCTTGCGGCGTAGCAATGTTTAATCTACAACTACACTTGGGTCTTTTCCAAGGAAACGATCTTACTTGATTCCCAAGAGTAAATTAGTTTGTTGTTCCCCATATGAACACAACCAATTTGTAACTAGTTTTTACACTAAATTATTAACATTGTTATTTAATAACAATTTTGAATGAGTTTAAATTCCATTTCATAATGACTTTAACTTACAAAACATTTAATTCTCTGCTTTGTTTCTCACGGTATTGAACTTCGCGTAAAATTAATGAAACTATCACCGATCCGATTGCAACAATCTCTGGCACCGAATAGATGGACAACAGACGGTTGAGAAGTAGGACAGCCAGAGTTAATAATATTAGCAATAAAAACAATATTAATAATCTCATCACATCTCAGAAACCGACCCTATTCCCACAGACGTTTTTGACACGAGTGGATTTGTTCGGATATGACGTACGGTAAAATCTTGACGAGGACTCGTGTGTCTATAATAATCATTTACCTTTCTCATTAATAATCTTATATACTTTAAAAACAGTACTTAGTACACTTTCTCACTGATGATGTAATTCATTTCTCTGCGTCCTCCTGCCACTTCTGGTGAGGAGACACGCTGTGACGGATAACTTTGCCCTCTATCGGATTCGTTACGAACTCACTCCAAGGTGCCCCTCTTCCATTAGTGGTTCACGAGCTTGGTATGACAATACGCTTCCGCCCGTGAGTCTTTGAAAACGATCTCTTTCCACACGAAAACCGAAAGGAAGTAAAAAAATGAGTTCAAAAGACTATCACCACAGATGTTAACATATTGGTAGATTCCTTAATATCTGGGTAACAATTAAGTAAATATTTTTCAGTTAGTACTAGCAATAAAAATACAACCTGACGTTGATTATCTGGTAAAGGTGTCAGTATTTTTAAAAATTACCAACTTCTAAAGTTAATAATTTTATTATATTATGAAAAATATAATAAATCTGGCTTAGTAAGTGTTTGTGCGGTAGAAAAGGCCAAGTAAATATTTCTCACATAAGAGACAGGAAAAAGAAAGTCTTAACTTCAATCATTATTTCCAAAAAGGTAATAAAAAAAATTATGGAATTTTTTCATTCGTGAAATTTTTGTTTCATTAATAATTTCCGAGACATGGAAATCCAAGCGTGGCCCCTCACAGAACCGAATAAGCTTTGTGTTTCTTTCTGATTGAAGTGTTGTGTAGATCGAGATAACGACTGTGCTTTCCGACACCGTATCGCAGAAATCTCTCCTCATCCTCGTTTCAGCTCAATGTTGAAGAGAGATCTGTAGATAGAGGTTATCTCTAGTTCAATGAAATTGAATTGATACAATCATAGAGACAATAACTTTAAAATGTTTAAACTGAATAACATTATAAAGAGGTTTTAAAATTTTTTATCAACTGAATTCCATTATTTAACATTTAAAATATTCTAAATTATATTTTTGTTTCGAACTTGAACTGACAATGCTGAAAAAAGAGTCACTCAAATTGTCGATCTAACTACTGTGAACTGCAAATCTACGAAACATTTTTGTGTTTTAAGTTTGTAGTCTTGCATTAACATACGTTAAGAAAATAATTTTTATACTTGGGACAGATGATGAATAAAAAAGGAAAGGTTCGACAAAAGTACGTATTTTGCATTATTTATATCAATACCAACGTTTCATACAAATTTTCGTATTTTTTTCAATACATTTGCGGTCTGTGGGGTAATTTTATAAACAACAGTTTTATAAAAAATGAACGTTTATTGTTCTTTAATACAAAAAATGTACAAAAATATAGTAACTAAAGTTAAACAGAACAACAGACTAGAAGGTACTTATAAACAGTTTGTACAATGAAGTCGATAATGGACGAAGACAGAATCGAAGAAGTCTCTTATATACAAAATACAGCGATAAATTCACATCGGCTTCAAGTCAAAGTTTTCATTGCACCTGGATTTCGTAGGTCGTCGATGCACAGCTTGTAATGTATTTGATTGATGTCGATTGATGTCAAAACGGTGATGTGATGTTTGTCACTATTTGTCATATCCTCCGTGACCACCTCCTCCACCGTGACCGCCTCCGCCTCCATATCCCCCACCGTGGCCTCCACCGCCTCCAAATCCTCCTCCACTTCCTCCATATCCTCCACCTCCTCCACCGTGACCACCTCCGCCGCCGCCCCCGTAGCCACCTCCTCCCCCTCCGTGACCTCCGAAACTTCCACCGCCACCTCCTCCATATCCTCCACCTCCTCCATGTCCTCCGGAATCTCCTCCACCTCCGCCTCCATATCCTCCACCTCCTCCATGTCCTCCGGAATCTCCTCCACCTCCGCCTCCATATCCTCCACTACCGTACCCTCCTCCTCCTCCTCCTCCGTGGCTGCTGAAGTCTACTCCACCTCCACCTCCATAACTTATTGAGTTACTTCCTCCACTGAGTCCGTGATCGTCATGGCCTCCGAAGCCACCACTTCCTCCACCGTGACCACCGCCTCCTCCTCCATATGAATAACCTCCACTATCCCCTCCTCCTAGTCCACCTCCGTGTCCTCCTCCACCGCCACCTCCGTACGAGATTCCAGTCCATCCCCCACCTCCTCCTCCACCGCCGTAGGAATATCCTCCATGATCTCCACCCCCAAAACCTCCTCCTCCTCCTCCTCCATATCCTCCGCCACCGCCGCCACCGCCGTAAGAGTATCCTCCGTGGTCTCCCCCTCCTCCTCCATGGCCTCCACCGAATCCTCCTNAGAGACAGAGAGTATCCTCCGTGGTCTCCCCCTCCTCCTCCATGGCCTCCACCGAATCCTCCTCCTCCTCCGTAACCACCACCACCGCCTCCTCCTCCTCCTCCATGGCCGCCTCCGTATCCTCCACCTCCAAATCCTCCTCCACCGATGCCATGGTCTTCGACGACGATGTAATGACTTCCTCCTCCTCCTCCACCACCGCCGTGTCCGCCTCCTCCTCCTCCATATCCTCCACCTCCTCCATGTCCTCCTCCGCCTCCTCCTTTCACGTGCTTGTACACCGTGTGCACGTGGTGGATGTGTTTGATTTTCAAAGGCACGTGGATGATGACGTGTTTCCTACGGAAGAGACGTTGAAGGGAATAAATATATAGATCACAAGATACAAAAGCCACAACAATGAGTTTTTCAAAAGTTAACAATGCGAACGTGAATATGCCACCGAACACAAAATGGAACAGAGAGCGGAGAGAATTCATAAAATTTCGACAATCTATTATAATAAATGTGAATCCTGTAATTATTAATTTAAGCTTCGTTCAAAAATAAACAAGATGTCTGACCTCCCAAATGAATTTAGGGTGTGAAACAATTGTAATGGCACAAAGTTAACGTTTTATATAAAATATGAAATTTAATAGAGACATAAAATATGATGAAAGTCGTAATCAAATATTTATTCTCCTTTGATTAATTTGTTTGACGCTTCATTCACGAGAGAACATTTCAGGGTAAAGAAACGAATGCAGATGATTAAGAGGAACCTTCTCTTAAAGAAGTCAAATATTTAAAAATAACGAACATTAATATACGTCGAAATGGAAAAATGATACACTCACTACAGAAGTTCCAAAATTAATATGCTTGAAGCAGAGTAACAGTAAAACAAAGTTTTAAAACACACTATTGTGTCATTAAATGTATATTATTTTTTATTACATACAATATTCAAATATTTTAATTTGAAATAATATAAAAAATATTGACCACTTTTCTTTATAGCTATCATATTAGTGTCGAGATAGAGCAACGTGTGATATGAGTCAGCATTAAATCGTGAAAGGAGACCCAGAGTTATTCATTGAAGTTTTGCTCTTCCTTTCAGTGGGTTCAATGACTTATTTAATGACCTTGACTCACCCTCCTTTGCCTCCCCCTCCACCACCTCCAAATCCCCCTCCAGCGTCGACCCCCAACGTCGCCACCAGCACCAGGAGCAACTGAAACGAAACATAATAATGGATGCAATCATTCAGCTTATAAACCAGACTTAACGTACTATTCGACATACAAGAAATTACAAACAGAGCACACGAAATTACGAACAGAAAAAGAATTAAGAGGGTAAAAAATTTAAAAACTCAAATTTGAAAATTATAACAATTTAGAAGATACGTATTATAGGCACTATTTTGTAATCGGGAAAATTTTTAAAATATTAAGGCATAGAATCAAACTTTCGCGTTATAAAATTTATTCATTAAAAACAGAACTTTTTACCATGAATCAGTCTGGGAGAGAGAGTCCGCCGGCTCTCAAAATGCACCTACGGTTCCCTTAACCCTAAATCTGGTACTATTCATAAAGATATTAGATGCTACATAAAATTATGGAGGGAAGATTTTTATTTTTTAATTAATTAATAACGTGAAATGGTTATTTCTTCATATTCAGATAAATATATTCATTTTGTATGTTATTAAAGCAGGGATATTGTTATGTTTAGTTTCCTGAGGAGGATGGAGATCCATCGTGATGAACAACCATAGTCAGACGAAATCCCATATTTGCAGAGGCATGCAAATCACATTGTTCATCCTCAAAGATCGGGATTGGATCGAAAACAAATCGGAATACTGATTCAGTCACAACATTATACGAATTGGTAAGAACTTTTTGGACAATCTTCTCAACGCTATTGAAATGAGTGTTTCTCTGTTGGAACTTACTTAACTCACTCAAAGAGTGCGCGTTAGTTTCTATCAAAAAGAAAATAGCGTACAAGAGGCACTTGTGGATTATAGATATTGTTACATAATTTCTGACGCATTGTCGTATATGATAAAACATTGTTCGCTTCTCAAGGCAGAATGATTGCTTGAATGACACCTGTTTAAGATTCTAGTATTTTTTTCTTTTAAAAGGAACAGTTTTTGTCTTCGAATAAGCCTTATACGATATAAATAACAATTTACATGTACACTTACCCTTTTTTTAAATAATTCGCGAGGTCAAATGATTTCAGATAACTGCTTAGATTTCGATAACACTAGTAACATTTTAATTCAAATTCTCACAAATTAAATGTATAATCCGCAGATGGAAAAAACGTTTTGGCTGAGTATGGCTGAGAGTAAGGAAAATATAAAACAAAAAAGAATCGAAGCAGCCATTTAATAAATCGATGGTTTGAACCAAGGTTCTCGCTCAGATGAACGATTTATTTTCATTAATTTGAAACTCATTTGCATAAAGTATTACCCGCAAGAGTACAAAAATCGAATGTCCTGCACTATCATTTGAGTTTGTTTTATATTTTATTTATTTTTCGTCCCCGATACAAGAAGACGAAGTCAGATGAATATTATGATGTTGATCTTGACCAATATATTGGAGGATTTCGGAAATTTATTTTGCCTTCATCAGGGCTGTATGATATGGAACCACACCATCATTAATTACTACCAGCCATAACCTCTATATACAACCCACTACATCTCTACAACCTTCCTGGTGTAGGTCAAAAACAAAATTTAAAAAATGATGAAGGCAAAATAAATTTCCGAAACGTTGACCTTGTGTAAAATAATCTTTTATTGATGACCAATCCTCGAATATATCGTTCCGTTATAGAAGAATATTGGTCACTAACATATCACATACATATCATTGATTCATTTAATAATAAAGAAACTTTAATTTTATAGTACATGTAATAATATTTTTTACGTAATATAATGTAATTTAAATTCTTCCAACAATATCTTATAAGAATGTTAAATGGTTGAAAATGTATGTAGCGCCCGAACCAATCATTATTCTCTAGCACGGTAGATAAAATTTAAAAGTGCATCTCAATGTACGTACAATTTTTTTGTATGCACCCCATAGCTTCTGAGCCCTTATTCAATTTCCCTCTTTGAGAGTTCTTTCAATGCCTCTCATCTCTCCAAAAAAACAGAAATTGACGCGTCAAGATGACTTTTTTTTCCGCTTCATGAAAGTGGAAGTATGTGAACGCTGTTCAATGCGGTTGCTGCGAGGAATCGAGACCGCGTGCTTACAAAGATTTTTTGCGCACTTTCTTTGTGTGGCCTGGTAATTATATCTTACGGTGAGCTCCTGAATAATATTCCCGCTTGTCGTACTCTTAATTAACAGCGTTAAGAGATTGTTCTAGAAGAGATGCGGTTTATGCGGATTGTGTTCTACAAGAGATTTCTTGTCTAGTTCAAGCAACTACAATCAAAATATAATTAGGAAACTTAAATAGAGATAAGAAACACGAAGAATTTTAGAATATTATCAAACCAACGAGGCAATAGATCAAATAATTTGTTTCGAATTTGACAAACGATTCACAGTTTAAAAAAGAAAGTTTGTCAAAATTCGATTCAATTGCATCAGCCCGAATTGTGGTGCATATGACTGTTGATGTCATTGAAAGACAAACGAAGTAACTTCGTGAAATAAGAATATTTGCTTCGAAAAGATTGAATAAATATTACACTTCACTATTTTTGTTACTGAATTAGCGTCAACTTTTACGAAATAGAGACCAGACAAATCTTAATAGACAAGAAAAACATTTTTTAAACTTTGAAATATTTTCAACATTTTAAAAATTGTCATTGTCTTAACAATGTCAATACGTTTTGCTATATCTACCAATAGTAATTTCAGTTCCACACCATCTTGTTCTTGAACATATTTTCACGATTTCATTTCGATGTTGAAGAGATTTATGTTTAAAAACGATTTTGAACTCATTCTTCACTACTTCCAGTAAAAATTAGAATTCATGTATGCAGTTATTAAGATGTCAGCTTTTCTTGGTGTGCTGCTTACATTAGTAAAATGACAATAGGAAAAAAAAAGACTTTTAGGACGTTTATGAATGAGGCATCCAAGAGTTGCACTAAAAACGCGTTTTGAAAAACTTCTATTCAATTTAAAAAACACCAACAAAATATCCGAATTAATACTTGACATCTCTCTTCCTTATAATAGGAGATGACGTACTCATCAACTAGGGATTCCAATCTTCCTCAGAGAATAAACATAACATGTAATACATTAATGTAAATACACAAATATATCCAAGGAGAACAAAGGTGCACGACACTGAGACTTTTTATCCCACACGACCTATTCGAATAAGTGTGCCACGTTTGTAAAAAAAAACTCCTCGGAATTTTAGTGAGCAAATGAAAAATAATGAAGTAAGAAATTCTCGATTTAAAATACGAGTAAACGGTTCATTCAACTTCAACCATCAACATTCGACTCTAGCGAGGGGATCGATTATATCAATTATATCGATTAGACAGACAAAATATTGAAAACCAAAACAACACAAAGAAAAGGAGTAAAAGAAGATGAAATAAACCCCGATTAAAATTTCATTTGGTGTTGAAATTCCTGAATTGATTTATCGAACATTGTGAATGCTTAACTTAGCATTAAAACTGCTTATCTGAACTACCAGCATAGGAAATAAAATAAATTAACAATATGGCCCCAGTCAGAAATCAGTTCGCTGGCTAGTTATAAGGAACCAAGTCGGAATTACTACAAGAAACAGAAAGGAATAAAGGTCAAGTGGAAACTGCAACAGGCGCTGTAGCATCCTCTGCGGGGTGAAAGAAGAAATATTTTGAAAAATTTGAAGATATATATTTGATAAACAAATAATTGTAAAGCACACTTACCCTCACGCGGAGCTCCATGTTTTCGCAGTGTAGCTGGTACACGCGCGATCACCACGCGTTGCAGAGCAAGGACGCTGTGTCCGCAGTCGGCCATTCGTCTGCGCTTTATAGGAACCCTGCGAATGCGGGCGACGTGGGTGGAAGGTCTGGGAAACTGCGACAGGTGGTGGCAACAATGCAACGCCAGACGCTCGCGGGGAAGGGAATCGGTGAATGTCAAGGAGACTGAATCAGCTGTTCCTGCACTCTGTATACACTCGAGATGCTACGCCTGTGCGAAGTTGAACAACCCCGAAATTATTCATTTTCACTTAAGATATTGACAACTAATCTTGCACAAAGAAAATTAAGTATTTTATACAGAGGAATATTTCTTATATACAAATTTTTTGGTATTATGTTAATATTATAACTCGTAGCTAACTATTTTTATCGTTAGGAGTAAAGTACCGGAACGTTAAATCCGCCTCTGCCTTCGGGGTCTTGATCGAAATTGATGGGATGGTCCCTTGTTTGCTTTCGGAGAATAATTGTCCTCCACGTGGTCATAAGCAGTTTGTAACTGCTTTTATGGCAATGAAGTTTATTTTATTTATTTATATATTTATGTTTTGGCTTTAGGTATTTACGTTCCCATCATAAGAAATTAGACGATTTTAAACCTTCTTTAATTTGCCATATTTCTTCTCTGTAGGTTCAAAATTTTTCAAATTCTCTTCCTCTTGCGTCAATTTGAAATATTCCCTTGTTTTTATCACATTCTATCTTCACTATAAATGATCCTATTACTTCCCTGTAAATCCCACAATTCCAGAACATGCTCTGTCACATACGCATTTGTCATCAATGATTTTAAACCTACACAAATTCTTATTTTCTATTCTGGGCTATTATTTTTTTCTCTTTTATTGTAGAACTTGTAAATGGGAAATGTAGCATACTATTGAAGCTTATCTACATGGAGCGATAAGAGGTAGGAGTTGGGTGGTAGGCTATTGTCAGTAAGTGGGTCGCTTAGCTGGGTTTACCAACAACTTGACCCACGTGGAGGGGTTAGTAGAAGTAGTTAGAGCTATTGATACTAGGAGGAGACTGAGGAAGGAAGGTTTGCTTTTCAGTAGTCACAGCTATATGAACTGGGACATGAATGTGAAAAAGCTGCAAATTTTCTTACCCCATCGGGAATGGAACCCGGAATGACTTTGTGAGGAGCGACAACACTACCATCTGAGCCACGGGTGAGACGCTATTAAATGCTCACCAGATAAAGATGCATATAGATCGCTCCCTTTGAGTGATTTTCAGCCCCCATCGTATCTGCAAAAAGCCTCCAAAAGCAAATCCGAAATTGTTCGTTTCCATCCCTTGTGATCCCGCAATAACGTCTTCCCGTCTACTTCAAGATTAAATAAAATAAGCATTTCGTCAGTTGTATTGTATTCAGGAGACAACTCGTAACTGCACACAGGAAACTTGTCCAATTTGGATGTTATATTGTCACTTCACCGAACATTCGTAACATTTTGCTATTCGCTATTAAGAATCATGAGTATTTATACATAATCAGCACAGTCCTAATCATTTGTTCTTGTTCAATTTTCACTAAGTTATTTCTCTTATCTTGTTGGCAAAACCCGCCCGTAAGTCATTTTTCTCTTTAACCGGAACAAAAACCAAAAAAAGAGAAGTTTTTCATAAGAGTTAATATATCTCCGAATTCTTAAGAGATCTCTAGTGTAATGCATAAAAAATACTTGGAACGGTCAGAGATACGTTATTATGGCTGTATGTTACACGTGTAAAAATTCACTTGCTCGTTACTACAATATAAAATAGATCTCTTCTCATAACACATGCAGCTATTAACATAACAACTAGCATCGTCGTCTAGTACTGTTTCCTACGTGGATTTTCGGATGAAATTGTCTGGCGTCGTCTTCACGAGTATTTGGCCATTCGAAAATCTGCTTCGATCAAAAATCTAGCTCGATNTGTGGGGCTTTAGGGCTCGTCAACAGCGAGGTCATTAGAGCCCTTAAAACTTGTACAGGTAGGGAAAATGCAGTTACGCACTAGGGAGAGCCGACATGACTCTCCCCGCGTGTGGGACTCGCCGAAAGACTCAGCCATACCCACTTAAAACCCTCCTGAATTACAACTCAAAACACAAATTCCATCATATCTAAAAACACTTTCCTAAAAACATTAAAAAAAAAAAAGAAGAAGAAGAGGAAAGAGGAAAATGAAAGATACCCTAGCCCTAATAGCGTCGGGATCGGAAAGAACAAGAGGTGACCAAGGGAGGTCAGAAAAGATAAAGGAAGGAGCATGGTACAAGTAATCTCCCTACATACATGTTATAGAGAATCATAACGCCACAAAGAAAACGTAGGTACCTTAATGTACGTTTGTTATAAAAGGTAGAGAGGGCATGACAAACAGCGGGAGCGGAAAGATGATATCGACCAAAGAATGTACTAATGTTGTTCCACCGTGTTTTACATGTGAAATGAACAGAATACTTAATGCGATGGAAGTGAAGAGAAAATATGAAATGTGAACAATGAATGGAGAGAAAAACTAACAAACCTTGAAAGAGTATGTTCAAGGACGGTGAAGAGAACGAGGTTTGCACAAGGAATAATTTATACTCTAAGCCAATGCACCTGAAAATGAAGGGGAAGAAACTCCAAGACTAGCATTTACAGTATTATTTAATTTCGTTCTAGCATAAAAATATTAATCGTAAGTTCAAGAATCAATTTATTGTCAAAAAAGCAGTACAAAAATTCGTATGTCAACGAGGAGGACAATAAACTAATTTACTAGTTCTTTACCTCTTGTTGAATTAACCTTTATCTCTTGAGATTTTGTCAAAAAATGTTTTTAAAAAATTCTTTGGATTTGCCTTTTCGTCAGGACTAGTTCAAAATGAGGGCTAATTTTGAAATGGACGAGTGAAAAAAATTCAAAATTAATAATCCTGATTTTACCTGATGATGGTACTATATAAATCGAAAACTTGGCAAGTATAAAGAGAATTTCTATTTTTAATTTGTGACATAATCCCGAATCATTACAGTTAATTAAAAACCTTATGAACTCAATCTCAGAAAGAAATGCGAAGCTCTTTAAATCAATGATGAAATTGTGAAGGACACGATATAATAAGGAATACATCGATTTATAAGAACACCTTTAAGTCCATACATTTCTTATACAGGTTTTCTAGACTTTGTCTAGAGACGTGTTTATTGTAACAATACATCGTGAATTTAGTGTTATTTCAATTCTTATGATTTGTAAACACTATACTCAGAATAATCTATAGTTCGATAATAATTTGTACGTGTAAAATAAATTTTTTGTGTTAAATTACAAACATGTTTATATTCTATTACTATTATAACTCGTAGCTAACTTTTTATCTTATCTAGGTATTTTTGCTTAAATTTTTGAATCCGCCTCTGCCTTAGGGCCCTTGATCGGAATTGATGGGATGGTCCCTTGCTTGCTTCCGGAGAGTTTAAATTAGTTTATTGTCCTCCACGTGGTCATACATGGCAGTTTGTAACTGCTTTTTTTTACTATAATTTTATTATTATTATTTAAAAATGTCTTTCACTGCGAAGAAAAAAAAGAGTGAAGAGTGTGCAAACTTGTAATCTCCAGTTCTGCACTTCCTGTAAACATTTTGCTATTTTTAGTTGAGGAAGATTTAGAGAAAAATATATTTAAAAATAAATAATACTACTTTTAGGAATAAATTCAAACATTGAAAACAAGAAATTATAGATGTAATGTAACATAGCTTTAACAAAAGTTCCAAAAATAACGATAAAATAAATTCGATCGTCATTAAGAAATTGTAAAAAAAAAAAAAAAAATTGTGAACACCATTTTGACCATGCACGTGGTCCTCTTGATGTGCATTGATTTGAATGGTATAAAAATAATTTTAAAACATAGTTGAAATACTTGGTATAGCGAAACGAGGGAAACTTTTTTAACTCGCTTAATATATAAACAAACTTTTTTAAAATAATTGTTTTGAAACTATCGAAATTAGTTGACACACAAAAAACGAAGTGAATGGACCAAACGTAACGCAGGTTATAAATGGCATTTTATACTTGGATGTGTTAAAAGAAATGTGTACTTCAGAAACATTTTAAACTGAGTTTGAGGAAACGTGATTTTAAAAATATAATTCGGTACTTGAGAAAGTTTGGGCAACTGGTTTGAGTGGTTCAGATATCCCAAAAGCATATTATTCCATATTTTTTAAATTTACGAAAGTCGCAAATACTGAGTTTCTAAAGGGGGCTAAATATTTTTTTCTGATATGCTTCAATGTTTAATAGCGATACTTGTGACGTCACATTATAGCACACAACAGACACCAACAAACAAGACCTTCACAGTGAGTCAAATGATTTGAATTCTTCCATTTCAGTGAACGAGAATTGTACAGTACATAGGACTTTTTTACTTTAACGAAACGTCAACTGACAATGTTTTAAGGAGTGTGAGCTATTGATCACGTTATTGAATATGTGAATTTAGAATTTTACGTTTTAATGAGGGTTTTAAAAACTAATTTCTAAAATAGATGCGATTGAAATTTTGGGATTATTTTTATTCAACATATTTTAATTTTATTTGTTGGTTTAGTCAATTATGAAATTAATTCATGTGGTTCATTCTGTATAATTAAGAAACTCTTATTCAAAATTTCTTTGGGAGACATAATTTATGCTCGTGCAAAGCATTTAAACGGAGGCGTGAAAGCCGTTCGTAGAAGCTACACAAATGACATGACGCAGATGAGAAAATTGAAGTAGTGGATGGAGATGGGGTGAGAGCTGAAGCAAAAGCAATAGTGACCGTGCCGCTGCAGTTCCGCTACTCAATTTCCTTTCTCCCACTCTCCACATTTGTGATGATGCAATGCCCTCCACCACTGGCACTCTCTCTCTTTCTCCCACACACTCTCAAGAGTTTGTGGTACGAAAACGTGGCAATATTCATCGAAGGAGATCTAAATAATTAATAATTTACTCTACTAATTTTTACTGCTGGATGAGGGCAATTATTTTGTGAATTTAAAACGATAATAAATTTAAATTTTCGTGAGACTCACTATTTGACGATAATTAACTTATCTTCAGTCACGTGACACGGCTGACGTTTCCGGTGACATTTCTTTGAAATGCCCCGTAAGGTATCAAAACATTATTAACACCGTTGCGTCAAAATTTTTAATCACGTTTTAGCTTATTTTCATTCATGTTTTGTTGAGTTTTTTGGTTACGTGAAGCCGATAATTGTGTCAGAGCATTAACAAAACATTAGCTCGCAATAGTTTGTCGTTGTAAGCCCATATTAATATAAAGAAAGTGTCACGGTTACAGACAATATAATATTTGATTGTATTTAATACATTATATCTTACGAGAAACAATATATTTTCGAAAATAAATTACTTGTCAAACTTTTCAAATTGATTTTTTTTTCAAAACCGAAGTCAAAAACTATTAAAACATTCCTCCACGTTCAGTGTATGAGAACGCGCGCTCTATAAATGCTTACGATCACGTGACAGAACAACTGAGTGTTGCTGGTTCGTGGAAAGGTGGTGGGGGGTCCACACTCCACCAGAGCAGATAAATGATATATCTCCATGATAAATCTTTAGATTACACGAAAGGCTATCCTTACCTCTATGTTTAGGATGTGTCAGTAAAAGGAACAACTTCAAACGTATCCTATAAATAAATAAAGAAGTGCGTGTTGCACTCAGATAATCGTGATGACGTCGTGATATCATTGTCACATGGGGTTAACAGTTTGACGTATTCGAGTGACTTTCAATTGCAGAGATATTATAACTTTTATTGATTTTATAAATATATAGTTTTTCACTACCGCAGAAACACAAGAACAAAGATAAAATATTATTAAATTTGTATGACCAACAACTGAGAAACAGAATAGTAAATATTGAAATATTTCCTAACGTAAAGTAGGGGCTGCGCCTAATCGTGCCTCATCACGGTCGAGGACTTTCGGGCTGCGCGAAATACCCCCATTTTCCCTCGCCCGTACCCAAAATATTAAGGTATGAGTTCGCGACGCTGCTTCTCTGTTGCTTTGGTCAAAATCGATAAATGTTATATATCTAATAATAATAATAAATTTATTGTTAAAAAACAGTACAAACTGCGTATGACCACGTGGAGGGAAAAAAACTAATTTACTCTCCGGAAGCAAGCAAGGGACCATCCCATCAATTCCGATCAAGGGCCCTAAGGCAGAGGCGGATTCAAAAAATTCAGCAAAAATTCCTAGATAAGATAACAAGTTAGCTGCGAGTTATAATACTAATAGAATGTCAATGTGTTTGTAATTTTAAGCAAAAAATTGCATGTACAAGTTATTATCGAACTATAGATTATTCTGAGTATAGTGTTTAAAAAATCATAAGAATTGAAAAAACACTAAATTCACGATTTATTGTTACAATAAACACGCCCCTAGACAAAGCCTAGAGAACCTGTATGATAAATCCGCCTCTACCCGAAGGAAAAACGGAGAAAAACCCGGGCCAGGCCAGGTATAATTATTTCTACAGACTCTGTATTATACGTAAATATACGAGTATCATTTAAAAATTAACATTAAGTTTTAATATCTCTGTTGCTAAGAGTGTTACCACTTATTTTAATACATTTGCTTTTACTGATCCATTCTGTATAAAGTTCATGGTGAATCTAACTGATAAATTATAAGATAGTTATAATCACAGTTGAAAATTGATTAGGGATCCGACGCCATCTTTTAAGAAGCAATGGAAGAATGAATTTTTTTCCTGAACGTTTTACATGATCACTTAGGTAGTCTTTGAGAGTATAGACATAAAAAATATGAAAGAGGAGAAATCCTATAATGAAAAATTTAGTATTTATTTGATATAGCATTAAAATGCATTACACATAAAAAAGTAAATATTTTGATGTGTGACGTCCGCTATTTCCCCGCTGTACTCCCAGGTAATAGCATAGTGAGTTCGTCCGAGATAATTACACAAAGCAAACTTCAATCCTGCCCGACATCACTTGCGGTAATGGTAGCGTCTACTAATTTATTGCTACATAACTAATTACTTCCGGAATGCTGCCACCACTGAGTTTGACAACAGTAACTCAGGAAGATAAAGACTGAGTATTATGTACAAATATTTGCATAATATTTACAGAAATATACAACGTGGAAAGTATATATGAAATACCTCCATTCAAACTCCCAGAGTTGACGGCTCTGAAACATTACATATTGACTCAGCCTGTTGCAACCCGCAACTTCTCTACATCAGCCTCTGCCATCGAAGAAGAGTCAATATTTCGGTTCGGCGTCCGACACAGCCTCCCCGTCTGAAAATCTCGCCCATGAGCGTCTGCTCCCGAGGCCACTGAAGCACCTCTATTTAACTCAAGCGATGCACACGACACCACATAGTTCCCATTGTTGTCCACGTCCCTTCATTGTCGCGCACAGCGAACTACACTTTTCCTGGAAATTGTTCACTTTCCAGTTCTCGTTATTCTGGCTCACTGCATTGTTAATAAAATATAATTTTGTCCCAGCGAATGTTTCAGCGCTGTTTTGACGACGCTACATCACGATTAGACGATTTATTTATATTTCTTTTATTTTCCTCACAATATGTTTGTGATCGCAAGTAATGTACAGCGATCCAGTAAAAGGATGTCCAGTAACAATCTCATTGTGAGACGTACAGTTGTTCTTTTGTCCTCGAACCCCGAATAATCGTGTTACGTCACAGATAAAGTGCGGCAGTGGTACATGGAAAGTGGAAGTGACCTGTTCAGGTAAGTAATACATACGGAAGTGTGTTATTACGACTCGAGGAATGACTATCTACGGTCAGCATCCGAGACGGATACTTTCACACATGAATGTTAACAAGTCTTCCGTATTTTCGAAAGAGATTCCACTGAAAATACATAATTCACCGACACAAAGTACGGTTAAAACTTCCCTTGAAAACCATGGAGGGTATAGAAATGTAATTTATGGCCTCTGTGCGAGGATAGGTTCTGGGCAGCATGGCGTTCCAGACGATGATAACCCGGTACTTGTTTTACAACATGCTGGGTAGTCGTGGACGTGGTGACAAGAGTAAGAGATAAATAGTAGTGACAAGAGAGGAATTAGTGAGTGTAAGAAGTGAGATTAAGAAAGAAAAAAAAAGATGGAAAATACGGTAAAGAAGGAGGAGTATAAACATTAATGTGCCATACTCACAATAACAGACAGAAGTAAAAGAGAAAGAGACCTGATAATACTCGTAAAATGCTAAGGAACGGGAATTTTTGAGCAAAAAATAAAATAAAATGAAATAAAGAAAAAAAACCTTACACCAGTCTGCACTTTGCCATTAACGCCACTAAACAAACTGACATGTTTATATAAGTGTACTACTTGAGTTCCCACGACTTCACAAGAGTGGAGCTTTGCTTTTTCTTGCGTCAATTTAAATCCATTGAAAGTGTCTGTCATATTCCGTAGATGCATCATAAATGATCACCGAAGGTCTAAAAGATGTCAAAAGTTCTTCGTGGTTAACATCGCGGACAGACATAATTTCTATTCGTAAGGGGTTAGTTTTGCTCGTAAGTTATTAATGTGTAAGAGTATTGTTATACTCTTTCGAAAATGATTTTGTGTTAGAGAGTATTTGTTCAATTTCATAGTTCCAAATTTATTTTTGTGAAGTAGGAATGTACTATTTTGTTCTTCAAAATTATGTTTAACATGTGTAGAGTATTAATTTATTTATGTATTAACACCGCACTCACATCGATGACGTACCGCAACCTATGATTAGTCAATTCAACCTCTGTAAAATGGATGTTGAGTTTAGGTGAAGGTTTATGTTTATATTTTATCTTGAAATAAACATTCATTCATTTTTTCAACCCATATTTGGTCAAATTTTCTCTTTACTATATGGAAGATAAATTATATACTTATTACTGTTCATAAATAAAACAGGTTCATACTAATTATTCACACCTTACGTAGGAAATAAATTATATCACCACCTCAATACTCTTAAAGTTCACAAGTAATATCTTCAAACTGCAACATTGCTTCTATATTATGAAGTAAATTATTAATTTTTAGTAAAATAATTTTTTATCAGTTTAAAATGTATCCATTAAAATTGCTGTATTCAATTTAATACTCATTACCAATACAAAAAAATATTAAATGGTTAGTTATTGTTTCAGGAAAGGAAGTAAGTTTATTATACTCAACATGGTCATAAACAGTTTTTAACTGTAATCATTCCATATATTTAACTTATTTGATCTAAGATTGATTTCAGTTCAAGGATAAAGAAGACTCAGTCATCAGCTTCCATTTCCCAGCCACATTTTCACCAGCTCATCAGAAATTTTACTTTTCCCAACATGAGAATTTTCTTCCATAAAATATGTCTATACTCTCTAATTAATTAACAACCCCTTGAAAATTTATACCAAGGATCATTTCTTTTATGACAGTTTAGTAGCGTTCTCTATTCTTCTCTAAGTTCTCTGAGACTTCGTGCGACCAATTTGCAGCTAATTTCTCCTTCATTACTTTGACCTAAATAGTTTATTATAATTCATTATAATAAAGCAGTTATAGCATTTTTCAGACGCAGCCGATATGAAAGTTTTCTTGGCTGTTCATATCAATTCATCTACAAAACACGAGAAAATTGGTCTTTGAAAACTTCTTTCTTACATTCTTATCAAGTTTATTTTCACCCCTGAAGATTCGTATTTGGAAATTACTTCATCGTAATTCTTCGTTTGAATTAAACATTATATTGTGTTCATACAACACAAATTAAAAAGATCGGCAAAGAAGTTCATTGTGAATCCCAGTTTTACAATTTCGTTTCTGTTGGAATAATTTTATAATTAATATAAATATGATTCATTTATATTATAATAATAATAATAATAATAATAACTTTACTATCACAAAAGCAGTTAAAAACTGGAAGACAATAAAATACTTTAGTCTCATATGCAAATGATATGAGTTACTTGTTAAAAAAAACAAATCAAACGATAATTAAAGATGATTTTGCACAATAATTAAGAAGAAGGATATTTTACTTCATGTGTAATAGTCAGAAATATTTATCCACTTATGACACCACTGATAGACAATCTCTCCCCCAGTGTAAATAATGTACGTATAAGAAACCACAACTAGCGCACTTTTTAACTCCCAGTAAAATATTTGTTTCATTAATTAAGTAGTAAATATTATCACAACTGTTTACCTGGAAGAATACATTTTCACATCGATAATGCCTGTTAGATATAGTATTACGATGCTAAAGTCTTCTGCAATTTGATAGCGGCGCCTCTCCTTGTGCTCGCTGACGTCGATGATAACGATGATACACTTGTATTCTTATCTTAGCAAATGTATTGAAAAGTTAAATCCGCCTCTGCCTTAAGACCCTTAATGGAGTTGATGGGATGGTCCCTCGCTTGCTTCCGGGGAGTAAATTAGTTTATTGTCCTCCACGTGGTCATACGCAGTTTGTAACTGCTTTATTTACAAATTTATTATACACGGATGAGAAGTTCTGGAGGTGGATTTTTTTTGGTGTGTGTGTGTGAATACCAGACTCAAGAATCGAATCCAACCCTCTGCGCAATTGAGAAAAACGCTCTTTTTATAATAAATTGAACTAAAGAGAGACCATACTGTACGTATTTGCAGAAAACGTTGCTCCTGATGCTCTATCAGAATAGGTAATACTTAACGGAACCCAATTTCTACCACATCTTCATTACTGCGACACGTCTTCACAGATGATGTTTCACGAAGTTCCTTTTTATTCATCGCAAATCGACTTTAAAAAGGTTAAAATCCCGCAGAGTATGCGACGGATCCCTTTTATGACTACTCCAAGAGAGCTGGTTGAAGGATATTAAATTACAGGTGTAAATTCTATTCTCTACTTTTCCTTCATATTTCAATATGAAATCCCATTTTCTTTCTTCTCTCTATTCCAATGTCTACACTTTGGATGTGGATTTTAATTCCCAAACTCCCCGCAC
Source organism: Laupala kohalensis (assembly GCA_002313205.1). Lineage (NCBI taxonomy): Eukaryota > Metazoa > Arthropoda > Insecta > Orthoptera > Trigonidiidae > Laupala > Laupala kohalensis. The sequence continues at coordinate 186,119 of NNCF01128198.1, read as the reverse complement.
GTTTTCTCCTTCTTTCTCAAGCGAAGCGGACAAATTGTGAAACTTGACAATAATACTAGGAATGGATATATTTCTTCCGAGTGCCCTTCACGTGCGATAACTTTCGGTCGGGTGAAAATGGCGAGGAGCCAGAAATCGAACCCGGGACCATTGCTTTGATCGCAGGGATGTTAACCACTACACCACCCGTTCGCCTTCCACAGCTGTACACCATTTGAGGATGTGTCTCAGGTTTTCTGGGGTTAGGTCTGGGAGGAAATATCACAATATTAGGAATATTTACAACAAATTACGGTTTCAATTATATTATGATCTTTTTTTTCTTTTTGTTCTCTGTGTGGCATTAACATGACGACCAATGTATGAATTGTGATGGATGGAAAAATGAATTTTCGCTCAATAAACTGGATAGTGAACCCGCTTATTTGCTTTTACGACAAACGCGTAAATTTCCGCTCGCACCACCGGTGGCGCAGGTGGTAGTGTTGTCGCCCATCACCAAGTCATCCCGGGTTCGATTCCCGTTGGGACCAGAAAATTTGTAGCTTTTTACATTAATATCCCATAAAATTCATATAGCTGTGATTACTGAAAAGCAAATCTTCCTTCCTCTATCCAGCTCCGCCTACTATCAAAAACTAACTATTATTAACTACATCTACAAACCCCTCCACGTGAGCCAAGTTATTGGTAAACCCAGCTCAGCGGTCCACCTACTAACGATGACCTACCACCCAACTCCTACCTCCTATCGCTCATGTAAATAAGCTTCAATAGCACTTAGCTACATTTCTCATTTACAAGTTCTACAATTTAAAAAATCCGCTCGCAAATAGACAGGTAAAATTTTAAAATATCATACTGACCCGTGTAGATTGAATAAGTCAATTTCACAAAATTTGGTAAATACCCTTCAAAAGTGCAGTGGACAGTGGACAGTGGACAGTACACCAGCAACCATAGTAGGATTTCCCGGGTTCGAGTGCCGGTCCGTCACAATTTTCACCTGGCCGTTGCCAATGCAAACACTCCTCCACGAGTACTCGGGAGTCGTGAGATAAATTTCTTCGAATATTTTAGATTTGTTTACACGAGAAATAATCGGACATTGCATACATCGAAACTCTTTTATGTGACGTGAGTCATATTTAATGTGCAGTCCAACTCTTCCATTTTCAGAGCTAACTAATCTTACTTAAAAATGATACTTAGAATATAATTTCATCTATTCGAGTCCTACAGGTATTTACATGTCTGTCAATTAGTTTTAAGTTTCTGATTAAATATATAGATTTAAGTGTCGTGTGTAGTCTGTCGATTAGTAGAAGTATTGTAAATTTCTGATACATTAGTATGCGAGTCAATGAAATATATATTGGGGCTTGTAAAATACTGAGTTTACTGTTCTATAGTTTAGCGTTAATACAAAAAGCAAATAAAAAATTGAGGGAATATGACAGGGTGAAGGCTATTAAAATAATAATTATTGATAATTGATCTCAAATTAATGCCCAAGACTAATTGTTGAGGTTTTAATAATTCATTGTAAGTTTACTTCGTCAGTTTCGTTGTAACTTTGTTGCAGATATAGCGGAAAAGTTTGTAAAAAACGTAAGGCGTATTATCAAGAAACGCCAGAGTACAAATCTTCTCATTTAAGGTTACAAAAATGTTTTTTAAATCCAGTAGATAAGTAAGAGTTACCAAAGAAAAGTGCCATTTTGTAGTTTTAAGAGTACTTATTACGGTTTTGTTAAATGAACGAATGAAAAATTACTGAGGTGATTTTATTGAACTAAAAATTAAAGTTTACACAATGAAGCAATTTTGATTGCCATACTGAATCTTCTAAATAAATAAATTCTTCTAACAACTTTAGGTTTTAATAGTTAGAAAATCAATTATCAGGCAGAATTATGAGAAGGAACTTCTCATAAATGAAATGCACCACTCTTCATTTATAATTTAAAACAATAAACGTTATTAAATGATGAGTTGTGAATCACAATTATGAGACGATCCTTCTCATAATTCTGCCTGGGAATTGATTGTCTAACTATTAAGGCCTAAAGTTGTTAGAAGAATTTATTCATTTAAAAATAAAAGTGGTGCGTATTGTAGGGTTTTACTCTAATAGCGAAAGTGATATAAAACCATAAAAACATGACGTCATGTGTGCTTTGATAATCCGAGTTTCAGCTCTGCATTGAAAAATGAGTCAGTCAGTCAGTCAGTTTAAATGAAATAATAGCAATTGTAATACATGGTGTGATACGTTACGTCTTAAGGGAAAAAACACTTACGAAAAAAACAACTAAAAATCACGAAAGTGTTGGAAGTTTACTTAGATTTGCAGTAAATTTTCGGAAGTACTTTGTTGCATCATATATATATATATGAAATGACGAAGAACACTTTTTCCTTTGATGTGTGATGCATGAGTCAAGAAACCTTTGAGCTTTGGTCGGAATGTTTCTTTCACACTCTTGTGCATTTCAAACGAGTCAAGAAAGTTCCTGAATATTGTTTATAAAGAAATTTTAACTGATGGAAAGAAATGAAATCGTTGTTTCATCATTATGATTCATAATATTGTGTTATACTAATAATTAAAATAATAAGAATCATGAAAACGACTATACTTCTCAGTGATTTGAGTCTCTCTGAGTGCAATAGTCCCTTCTCAAGACAATGTGGCTGAAAGTAGAGGTAAACTCGGATCAGATACAAGACTATATAGTACTAACGATTTTGCTCCAAATGTTTCTGTTTGGGGTTCTGTTTTGACCAGCGCTGTCCAACTGACATCTGACCCGCGAAATGTTATTTTTTTTTTTACATCCCGCAAGTCGTAGTATATTTTACATAAATTTTTCTCCAAACGTTAAGAGGTAAAACTTAGTGTAAAACCTATGCTGTCAGAATTAATCTTTGATGTGGCATGTCTGACATTAGAAAATATAAAATTTTGTTCGGAATTACTCCGTTATACATTACAATATGAAAAAAAAATTATTATAATACAAATTATTTAAAAATAATTTTAAAAACGATACGTAATAATTAATTTTTCAAACTTGAAATAATTGAAATTTGTTGATGCGAATCAAAATATTAAAATTTATAAACAAATGAATATATTTTTCTTTTATTCGTCCAGCAACATGTTGACGACCGTTCCCGTGCCGACCCAATCGACTTAAAGTGTTTACAAAATGTCCCGCGGGACAGCGCTGGTCTATATGCATGGGTTGAAGCAAATCGCGACGCCAAAGAGAATGTGCTGCTTCTGAAGAGGATTTCTTCCTTCGATGGCTCCCGAGTGCTTCAAGGAGAGTGCAAGCGCCTCGTCTGCTACTTCCCTTTCATCCCCCTCTTCTCCCCATCCTTCCCACCTTCTCTTGTGGTGCCCCTTGACCGGAGGCGAAGGGAAATCGTAGCACTGAAAGCTCTACGCCCCGACACTTTCACGTCCGCATCACATAGCGTTGCAGATCAACTATTACTAACTGTAAATGTAAAATAAAGTAAAACCTCGCTAATTCGAACCTCGCTAATTCGAACCTCGTTAATTCGAACCTCGTTCATCCGAACCTCGTTCATTCGACTCGCTAAATCGATCTTCGCTAATTCGAAAACCTCTACCAAAAGAACTTTTTCCATTTCCTAAAGAGTAATCTTAATTATCAGGAAAAATGAGAAGTGTTGAGGATATATTTTTTCTCTCTACATTTTTTAAATTTATGAAATATTGACCTCCTTAATTCGAAGAATAGCAAGTACTGGATAAGTTAATTCCTGGTAACGGTCTAAAATAATGGAATTGTTTCAAAAACAGTCAATACAGTATTGTTCTAAAACTTACCATATAACTATAACGTAATTCTTTTTTTAGGAACTCGATTACTAAAATGTGTATCACACAAAATAAAGTGAGAAATTGTTGGTCATCTTAATTCGAATTCTTATAAAATTAAGATCTTTATAAGTCGAATAAAAATGATTTAACCTACAAATTCGAATTGTGTGATTTTATTGTATTTATTTATTTCCGAAGTCAACCGTGTTTCGTACTTGAAAGACCATAAGAACTGACTGGATCCAAAAGTAAATTAGTTTCTTGTCCTCCACGTGGTCGTAAGAAGATTGTTAGTTGTTTTTTTTTACAATAAATTTATTTATTTAAGTGACAATACAACGATGCATGATAGACCTAGGTATCTAAAATTCCGTGAATAATACGGAATGTGAATACAGAAATAATAGACAAAACCGCTTCAAATTGGAATGCGCTCATATCTTTTACTGCAGACAAGAACTAAGTGTAAGAAATTTCTTTCTCGTAATGTATGCGAGGACAATCAGAATTGAATTATCAAAGGAAATTTGTAGGTGTATATGTATATTGATAGATTTGATTATGCTACGTTCCTCGAGCCCCTAGAGGTAATAGAAACATCTGAAGAAGTTCATCGTTCGATTTCTTTAAAAAAAAATTGCCAATGTGGAAAAGTGGTCAAGTAAATTGAGATTAACTTTGATTCGTGTATAGGCAATCCGCTTAACTGTTCCTATGACGATCTTCATTAATCATTTTCGACTTTTTGTGATGACGGACGTTTAAAGGGATTTAAAAAGAAAGTGCTTTTATTAGCCAACAAAAGTTTATCTTCAATTCTTCTCTCCGCAAAGACCTAAAATAACTTTCTTTCATGAGAAGATTCACGTTATTTATTTTATTTAACATGATATTTTTTTGGCTTCCTTATATCCTTAGTGCTACCTATTTCCATGTTGGCATAATAGATATTCTCAACCCCATTACTTTTTTTTCGCATTTCCATTCAACATGAAAGCAATTCTCTTTTAACAGGGAATGACTTAAAAACACTATATCTGATATCTTATTTAGAGAACGTGACTGTTTGTAAATGTTTTGTTGAGAGGGGGGTGTAGTTAGGAAGGTGTATTTTGTCATTACGAATTTTTTTAACATTGTTACCATTTGACTCTGAATAAATTCGTATTCCTGAAGGAAAAAAAATTGGTCGCCAATCATTTCTCTATAATTTCTCACAATAATTCCCAATCACCTATACACAAAAGCACGCAGTTTATTAAAAGCGAAAATGACTTCAACATATGTTTCGATGTGTAGACTTTTCGGATGAATACTTCACAGAAACAGAAAGCTACCATAAAGAATATTGCCGTTCTCTTATTAGTTGTGGTCAACGTGAGATGGATGTAGACTTTCAGTGAATCTGCACCCTCATAAAACTTTCACTTCTCAGAGATATTTAATCCTTTGAATCACGTCCATTTCTGACTTAATTATCTTACCTACAGAGAAACTGTTCGAAGAAGGACCTCCAAAAAGTGGGTTTGATTCGAAATTATGAAAGTTATTTCTAATTTTTTTAATGTCTTAAAATTTCAATTACTTCTAATTTGCTAATGTACAACATGTACTCGGCATAGTGCAATGCAACAATTGTAATATTTAGATATCTATCCACCATGTGTAGTGTACTATGCGACACAGTGGCGGTGATTGGTAATCAGAAGTGTGTGTGTGTGTGTGTGGGGGGGGAATATTAACACGTAGTATTGAATAAGGGAACATTTAATAATAATAATTTTATTATTATTTATTATAATCAATTAAATTCTCAAATGTTTTATTATTAAAATATTGGTAAACTCATAAGTTCATATTTTAAAAATTTACATTACAAATTTTATTACGAAATCAACTTACATCGTATCAATACACTTTTAAGTAATTGTTTGATTTTCTGCTATTGTTCACATGTTTTACTAACCAGCTGATGTAGAAAAAATTATTTCACGACATGAATTTTCAAGTCATATTTAGTACGTAGGAGGAGACAGTGGCAAAACGTTTTCCTGCCAAGCGCCCCAATCCCGAAAAAAAAAGGAAAAAGAAAGAAAATGGGTTTCAGACAATTGACATAAAATATGAAAATTTTCTATACTATCTATATACATAACTATTCGCTGTGTTAAGCGAAGTGGCATGCAACGGGAACATGTTTTTATTAACATTGATTTAATTTACAAAATACATTTCCTAAAAAATTACTCGGCTTAATGTTAATCCTATCATGAGACAACATCCTGCAGACAATAACATGACAAATAGGGATATTACAGCGTACGTTGCATAATTCATCAGTAACAGTATTCTATGGAAAATAGTAAAACAAGAATTCGTTGAAAGACGCTGCCAAAGCCCAAGAAGCAAAATTGATGCAATGAATAAAATCAGCCTGAAGACGAACAAGGAAATAAAATAGAGAAAAAGAAACATGATAAAACGTCTAATACGTTAAGTGACAAACTCACGAATTTAAGAAAGGAAAATTACTTCACTATACGTGTAAGTATAATTAACTAACTTACGTATAATTAACTTCACTATACGTGTAAGTATGACTTTGTAGTTTCTTTTTAAATCTCAGTTAATAATGTCTCAAATATGGAGATAACAAATGATACAAAAGTAAATTTACAAGAACAAAAATCAACGCACAAATCAAAAATACATTTTTATTTCTTCAAATCGGTATCTTCCATAGAATTGTATCACCGAGAAAAAATCTTCAAAAAGTGGTGCGTGCATTTCGAATTTTAGTCAGGAAATTATAAAACCAATCATAAATGTCCATATTTTTTATTGGAAAGATGTCTACAAAAAAAATGGTTTGAAGGAAAACCGGTAATCGTAGTTTGGGAGTCATAACCCCGTATTTGCTAGGAAAATGTTCTGTAATCATCTAAGAGGATAAGAGATTGTTCAGAAAAGTAATGCTATCTAGCACAGTCCTTTTTCCACGAAGGATTCCGGTAATACATGTATATTCCAAATAGATTTGTAACAAAGAATAGACAATTTGATCGCTAACTTTTTGCGAATGCAGAAGTCAAAGATAAAGTACAAAATAAATGTTTCGAATCTTGAGTAGTACGGACGGCGTTGACATTCAAAGTCACTATATTGCCGAAATTGTTATGTTCGTGGTTTTTATATTCAGAAAAATGTCATTGGGGCGGCCAGATTCGTTAACTCTTCTGCGAATAATATGAAGAACAATGTACAACAATGATACTCATTTTCAAAACATTTATAACACTAATAAAAAAGTAACGCGCGCCCGTAAAAATGAAAGTTGAACTTCACTGCATTGTTTAAATCTGTTATTTCTTTTTCCACGAATGATGAAGAAAGTTGCAGCACTGCAACTGCGTTTCGCGTTCCGCTTGTGTTTCTTCCTGTGTTCACTCGTTTCCTGTGGACCTTCAAAGCGAAACGTTTCTATGCAAAGACAGCTGCAAGTGTTCGCATCAAATGAAGGTTTTGTTTCTTCTGTGCGCGTGGAACTAATGATAAAATATGCAAGAAAGTGAACTTTCTCTACACGTATATATTAAACGATAGTGTAATTGTTTACTCAAGCACTGGCATCAAAGAACAAGACGACCATCTTCAATTAAGGAAAATATTTTCTCTTGCTTTGTGGTTGCAAGACGTTGGGGGGGGGGGCGTGTTTCCTGCCAATTTAATGTTTTCTTCCTTTCAAAAAAAAATCATATTCATCCGGTTTTTCTTTTGAGTTCTTAGATCACAATTGATGCGCTGGTCCCTAGATTGCTTCCGGAAAGAAAAGGAACTTATCTTTCTTATTACTTAGAGTAATCTATTCACTAAAACAATTACAATAGGATTAAGTGACAGTGAACAAACAAAAATAGGAAGAATCAAAAAATAATTTAAATCGTTATTTTTATACACTTGCTTATCAATTCAAAATAATTTTTTCTATTTTTTTTTAATTTTTGGTTGTGATAACATCGAAAATTCTAGAAACTGTATCTGAATGATGTAATCTTTGCTCTCACATATTACTAGTAATAATTATAAAATAGATTGTACACTATCACCAGAATAATAATATTATTTACTTCTTATAGTATGTTACTAGTTACTTATAATTAAGGATGTTCATTTGGTTTATTTAAAGAGTACTGAATAAAATAATTGTTTAATACTGTTTTATATTATCGCTCTATAATTGATAAATTAATATTTTTTGTTTATATCAATATATGTTTAGAAATATATATAAAATAATGAAAATATTATAATAAGAATATAAAATACATTTCTTTAATTTTTTTATTGCTAATTTCTACGAGACTGAAAGAGTGCATTCAAGAATACTGTTTCAAGTGTGGTAACTTTGGAACAAGAAGTATTTGTGTGTCCCAAGCATAAAAATCCTGAAATAGTGTGAATAACGTCAGCCATGTAAGAATCGATCCATTTTCGGCCTACTTTGACAAATTTAAATTCGATCAGAATAAGTAGACCCGTCTCAAAATATCAATTTAATTAACAAATTTTGAACACGAAAAATATTATTTCACACACCTTTTCTATGCCGTTTGGTATCAGCATCACGTGGACAGATGCATTGCCGGAACGTGTGAGCCCTACTCACACCTTAAGCATTTATTTTGGACGAATTTAAACTTATCAATTACACACGCAGACACAATGTATAATGTTCATTATTAAGAATGCTTTAACTCGTCTTTTGTGTCTTTTTTTGAGCGTGTGTGTGTATCGGTGGAGCTACTTGTATTCCGGGATTGTAAACCCATCTGATGATTCTTGCACTCGTCATTACGTATTGGAACAACAATATTGTCGAAATCGTAAAATTGTCTTATAGTGGGGTCGGTAACTGAAGAAACATGACGTATTGTGATACAAAATTTTCGTTCGGCACAACTTGTCTTATCATGGGACAAATTTAAGGTATTTGATCCTTTGGACTCTCGAATTTATTTTTTATTTTTTTTCACCACTCAAGGGCGCTTTCCAATATTGTTTTGAGAATTTAGCTAATAAATGTTTGTAGGAGCTACAGAAGAGATCTCGGTGTCATTACAGCGTGATTTTCGTACGCCGAGAATAAATCACAAGTCAGAATCTCATTTCAACATCATCATGATCACTTTTGAAACAGTTTTCATCTGTGTTTGAGTAGGTGGGACTGATAACGTATTAGGAACATCTGAGATTATCATCATACATACGTGCATGTGAAGAACAACATGAAAGAATTATTTCTCTGCACTGACAAACAATTTCGAACACGTCGCAAGTGAAGAAGTGTTGTCGTGTCCTAATGACATATTGTTATTGAGTGTAAATACAACGCCATAGTGAAATTTAATATAAATTTTATTAATTAACTTCGTAAAATATACGTAAATTGTAAAAAATGATACATTCTAAGCCGCTTCCCTAATTTCTATTTATATGGATCAGTCGCCATCTTCAGCGTTCAATGGTAGATGCCTGGAAGAAAACAACAGAAGATACGACAAATGTCGTCTACCTTAATTTTTTACTGACTTGAAGTGGAATGCTAGTTCTTCTTATAAGCGTATGTTATATTTCAGAATACACGTTTTTATTTCCGAATTTTCCGAAGCAGTCGGTACATCCGGTGCATGGTAGTCCAGTCCTCGTATGAGGACATTGCAACCGCATTAGAATCACTGTCAGTGGAAAACGCTCATCAAAGTACCTTTGTTTTCACGTAGCATTTTTACGCCGTCTCCGACGTCCTCAAGCAACAGATCTCGTCAAGAGAATATCTTTGTTCAGGTCATACGTCGTGGTCAGTTTCAATGATCACATTTTACGACACTGCACTGTTTTAACCACAAAACTTAAAATTTCGAGGATATATTTCTTTTGTGACGAAAACTTTAAATCGCATATAAAATGTACTCTAATAAATCATTTCACTCATCGGTCGATCAATTTACATGAATTTTTATCGCAAATGCTTAAAGTCGAAGTTTGTTAAGAATTCGCTTCCCATAAACGTCACCTTTATTTATTTTTATTTTGTTTGTTTGTTTTCATCGGCGCATTCACTTTTTCGGAAAACAACACACATGCGACACTCACAACAATGTCTTCTTTAAATTTATGTTAAACGAAGCAAGTGAGAGTTGAAACACGAAACATATTCTCTTCACACGAACTTGTTTACTTCTTCAGAATCACCAATGACTTTTCGTCCGCACCATTCTAGTGAATCTTGGTAACTGGCGATGCATTCGTCGGTGTCTTGCCATAAAGACATCGAAAAGACCTTCTCCCGATAGTAACCGCACTTCTTTGGAGCGACGTAGATGACGTCACAGCTTTTGTGTCCGTTCTCTTGACGAGAGGACCTTCGACGATCTACAAGCGCCGCTTTCAATGTCTTTGTCAGGGGTGAAGGGACGCTCTCGTTTGTTGCGTCCGTTCCTAAGCAACGATGCAAGAAAAGGAGGCATAAATGACGAAGACGGGACATGAGTCACGGAACAACTATCACAAAACCGATATGACGACACCCAACTCCAAGTTTGTCAACATACCTGGATATTACAATATCGAAATATTGTAATTAACGATATTTCTGCGGGTACAATACTTGATTTGATTCCATGCCAACAAATATAATAATAATTCATATTCTTGTTTCCCTAGACATTTTATTACTGAATTTCCATTTGACGTGTTTCGAGAAATTCATAAATTAATCGCTGTTTATGTTTTCGAAATAAAACTCGAGTTGAACGCACTGTGAGGTCTTTTACTGTTTTTTAATATTGCTGAAACCGAACGATTAATACAATTGAATACAACCCGATATACTAATGTCAGAATATAAGTAGAATAAATGGGAATAGAAAAACATTTATATGATATCATTGGGTATTTTAATTTGAACTCCTTGAATTGAAATTACGTTTGATTCGCATATGAACCTAATGAATTTGACACGACACAGACATTGAAACAGATATGCGAAACGTTGACACAAAATGCAAGTTTCGTTTGAATGGCATTATATGTAAATTACTTTTTAGGAACCGGAATCCAATTTAGAATGGAGAATCATAGTACAAAATAAGGAATCGGAATATATTCGAAAAATTTTAGAATTGAGACTTCACTAAAAATTACCGACATAATTTGCTAGGGATTGAGATTTGTCCAAAAATCACACAGTTCTGATAGCTTTATTGGAATATTTTAGAAAAATACGTTGGAAATAATGGTAAATTTAATTGACTTTGACTACGTGAGAATTACTATACGACGGATGCCTGTCACTATTCTTAGAGAAATAATAACCCGTTGAATTTTTTTTAAGCGTATCATTATTGTCAATGTGTGATATAACTACTATAGTGATAGGTTCTCTAAGAAAAGGTTGAGAAAAATTTAAAACGACATAAAAATAAAAATCCGACCAGTTTTTGGGAAATTGCGAGATCATAAACTTCACAGAAATTATTTCAATGGAGTTTTTCGTAATAAACCTATTCCATAGATTTAATAGAATCCTCTGTTAAAATTGCAAATTGTATTGTTTCTTGTTAGGAAACAAAAGTTTAGCATATTCATCAATTTAATCCGGTGCGCCTTTATTATAATACTGGATACTTTCTTCTTTAAGCGCAAAAAAATTAATACGCGCCGTTTTTATTCTAAGGAAAAGTGGAATCATGAGAACAAGTTTACGGTCGCATTTAACTGTTTGCATAATTTCATTGGCTTCTGATGCGAAAAGCGTATGACCATTGCCAGCCAATGAAAATTGTTAGGTTAAAATGCAAAAAAAACAACAACAACAAAGAAATAACTTTCTACAATAGCGCATTTGAAATGACGTCATCAACTACGATTTTTTGTGTGTAGTATTTGTAAATGGGAAATGTAGCGTTCTCTTGAAGCATACCTACACGGAGCGATAGGTCAGAGGTAGGTGATAGAAGCTATTAGTTGATGGACCGGTTTGCTGGATCCTGGACCGGGTTTTTTCTCCGGTTTTCCTTCGGGTAGAGGCGTATTTCTTATACGGGTTTTCTAGGTTTTTGCCTAGGGGCGCATTTATTGAAAGAAGAAATGATTTGTAAACACTGTACTCAGATCTATAGTTCGGTAATAATTCGTACATTTAGATTAATATTTTTGTGTGTTAAATTACAAACATGTTGACATTCAATTAGTATTATAACACGTAGCTAATTTTTTATCTTATCTAGGAGTTTTTGCTGAAATTTTTGAATCCGCCTCTGCCTTAGGGCCCTTGATCGGAATTGATGGGATGATCCCTTCTTTGCTTCCGGAGAGTAAATTAGTTTATAGTCCTCCACGTGGTCATACGCAGTTTGTAACTGCTTTTTTGACAATAAATTTATTTATTTATTTATTTATAACAACTTGGTCTACGTGGAGGTGTTAGTAGGAGTCGTTAGTAATAGTAAGAGTTAGTGGTTTTAGGATTAGGAGAAGCTGAATAGAAGGAGGAGGGTTTGCTTTCCAATCGTCACAACTATTCATAAACTGGGACATTAATGTGAAAACTACAATTTTTTTTCTGGCGCCGCCGGGTTAGGGCCCACTGCGACTCGAGTGGAAAATTATCGCTTGGTTTTTAAACCACGATTTTCTTCATCAGTACATTCTTTTTTTCTTCTCTATACAAATATTTAAGATCCATCTCGTGTTTTTTCCTTCACAACAGACATCCCCGGATGAAAGCCTCTATACAGATACTCCATACAAGGCGTTTAAGTGATACAGCGCTTAAGTTTTTATTTTGAGGCATTTACAGTAACTATTATCCTCTTAGTTTTAAAACCCAACTCCGACGAGAAAGAAGACAATGTTAATATATTCTAAATCAATTGCTACAAATTTATTATAAAAGTGTTTTCAGGGCATTTTCAAAAATTGTTTATATTGTAAAACTCGAGGTATCTCGAGAAACTAAGTATAAATTTTTCCTGGAGTTACTAAAATACTTTCTGTTTTTAAAATAAATCCTAATCGATTCAGCGAGTAATATTTGTACGTTTATTTTCCGAGTTTTTCTCGAAAACGGTTGGGTTGATTTGGAGAAATTTAGAGACAAAAATGCGATGTTATTTACGACTGGGATCGTGTTTGTCCTTTTTTATATAAAAACATGCATATATCGACTTACAAAAAGAATATAAAATAAAATTAGTGTAATGGATAACGACCTGACCCAGCAACTACAAGTCCCATGGTTTCAAACACGAAGACTAAATAGCATTTTTTGAATTAATTTTGTTGATATCAGAGTACGAAAATATATTGGTACTACTAAAAGTATTTCACACGATACATTTCAAAACATGTGTCCACTTTGAGTTTCTCTGCTGCCAATCAGAGTTAATTGCATTAACTAAAACGTAATTGTGAACAAAAGGAAAGAGATAAAAGTAAAAGAGTTAGCAAAGAATGCGACTCTTGTTTCCGTTCACTAGAGGGGTTAAGACATGCGAATTAATGACGAGACATCATGTTTAATTATCCTCCTAATTTTCTCATGTTCGTGAGCTTTCCTATTCTCTTGAATACGAACATCTTTTACATCTTCTCACAAACAGATCTTGCAGACTTTAGATTGCATAGTCACACGCAGGCACTTAATAAGTCTCCCATTTTCAAAGAATAGGGTACTTCAGCCCTTTCCCATCATCCAGTCCCATCAGTCAATGTGTACAGAAAAGAGGGATAAAATTTGCAAATGATCATATAGCTCTTATTTTTAATATTTTGCTAGGACCAGTATCGTTAGGAAAAATCCAAGATTCCAACAAGACCTGCGTAAGCTGCGAAATCCCGAAAAAAATCAACATTTTGGCCCCTTGTTCAGTTCTTTCATTCAAACTCCCAAAGTAACCAACATACGGAAAAAGTGTAATAATTAACTTTGTTCGAATATCTAAAATTAAGACACACTTCAACGATGTGAGTCGTAGATCTTGAGAGACAACTTTTCAAAAATTGGTCTTTTTCAAAAAAAAATATGAAAATTTTTATTTTTGATCGTGATTCTTGTCGCACAATCATCTAACCAAGAAAGTCATTAAGAGAAAATGTGGAAAATTCTTTTAACCTTAATTCAAGGACTGAGAGACGCATATACACCTAATATTTTCAACGAAATTAAAAATTTCGAATGTAAGAGGTTTCTAGTAACTTATTCAACGATTTTTCTTCTACAGCTATAGGTTGAGGCGCGTGGGTAAGAAATCGTCTGGGTCTTCTTCATCACCGAATCCCTCATCAGTTTGGATGTTGGGAAAAATTTTCGTACCACTCATTCGCGCAAAATTTACTCAAAACAACGTTGTTTAGTCTTGCTTTGCAGAAACTGCATATAAAAGTGAAAAAAAATGTGCATCTCTAAAGAATCATCGTAGAAGTGTTCTTGTTGTCCATTTAGCGTTTCCCGTAAAAGTAATTTTGTTCGCATATAAGAACTAATTTCTGCAATACAACCATAAAAATTGGACATGAAATGTGACGTGTTTTGAAAATGAAATTGTAAATAACTATTTTGAATTTTATGAAAGAAAATTTTCCGCAAATATTTCTCATAAACGTGTTAGGTGATTTAATGCGGGCCGTAGCCTTCCAGTAGTTAAGTTAGGGAACACTGTTCCCTTTGTAATTTTCTAAGTTACTATGAAAAAAAAAAAACATTTTAAACACAAAAAACATTAAAAATTAACACTAACAATTTTTGGGGGTGAGGTGAGTGGAGCCCTTACGAAATAAATGTCTGACTTCCGTTCCGCTGCAATGGAAACCGAATATGATGTTTTCTCATAATTTAAATGCAATAAGTGAAGAGAACGTAGCAGAGAGCTGCTGTTTTCGAGGGCCCTTGACGAGAGCGTCACTTCCGGAAGGTGACAGTGCACGAAGCGAGGAATGAAAGGTCCCTTTTGAGGATGATGGATCACTTCCGTTCACTTTTGCTCTCGTCTCATTGTTAGTTTCACTTTTCTCTCGAAATTTCTTCCCAGCCACAATATGAGTTTTCTTTTCATAAATATTTTGGTGGGACTCCTACGACATTCTTCTACACAATATTTTTATTTCATTTTATCACGAGCTGACCATCAGCTTTGGCATTTCTGACGACCAAAACGTTTGTAAGTAGAAACGTAGGAGTCAGTATGAACCTGTTTTTTTTTCTCGGAACAAACCGTGTCTTAGTAGATAAAACTACTAACGTTTCGGCCATAATGCTGTGACCTCCTTCAGGGTAATCGTACAGACCTGTCGCTGTCGTCCTCTACTGTACTTAGGTCCGAACGACTCTGACATTGCCCCGAAGAAGGTCACAGCATTATGGCCGAAACGTTAGTAGTTTTATCTACTAAGACACGGTTTGTCCCGGACAAACAAGTTCATAAGTTTGTAAGTGTTTGGATAAAAAATTTTCCTGATTGTAATAATTGGATTCACCTCTCAATATCCTTGTGCATTTAATTCTCAAATGCGGTAAGAGTAATTTTGTTCCTAACAAATGAAATACGAGTGTTTATATTATTTATTTGAGTTGATTGTGGTTGTTTTCACACAATATTAGAGCTATCACTTAGGTACGATTTCGCTGCAAAAAACGATTCATGTCGAAATGGAATTCGGAACTAGAAATTGATTCTTCTTTATTAATCCGTAATGAGAAACATATCTGAACACAGAACCTAGATATGCGTTATTTTTCTTTTAATTCCAAAAAAAAATATCACCGTTAAATGTAAACTCTGCGACCGAGATACGATCTACTAAGACCCATCCTATGTACATAATGGAAATACTTTTGAGTCACTTTCAGAGGAAAAAAGTACAAACAAGTATTTATCGCTCAAGGTAGTAATACGGACAGAGAATTACATTTTTAAACATCTAATTTTTTTAATGTATGGAATAGTAAAAATTGATATTTATTTCAGCTTTTTAATCACACCTTTCCAAGGCAATTTAGGCAATATACAAATTAATATCTGGATAATTTACATTATGTTTTATGAGAAAATACTGTTTTTTGAATTTATTATAAAACTTCTCACGAGAAAATTAATTATTTTCCGAATATTTTATTGGACGCAACTTTATAAAATTATCGTTGGAAACCTATATTAATTTTTAAAACATTTTGTTTTCGGTCGTCGGGTATTCTGAAGAGATATTTACATATCAGTTTGTGATTTTATCAATTTGGCAAACATTACCCGACGGAAGTACCGTCACGATCAAAGAATTCGCGAAACTGAAAAAGAAGAGAAGCGAGCGTGGAAACAGTTGAGCGCGGCGATTAGCTCCTTAATGAAAGTCCGCTTCACAATAGCATCGAATGTTCTGTCTGTCTGTGTTCTGTCCCGGAGAAAGGACGCCGGCCGGGAAGTGAATCTTTGTAACCGATGAATGCTAGAGAAAGTCACCTGGGAGACAGAACCAAATCACATGCACTGCTTACACTTCAGAAGGCTGCAAGAGGCGTATTCACATCGCTAGTTTCCATTTTAGTTTACAACATTGATTTATGTAATTTTATTACCAACTCGGGTAAAAGAGTTCTAATGATGACCTAGTTGTTTGGCGAGCCGTAAAGCCCTAATAATAACTGAAATGTATTTTCCAGTTTTGCAAAAAAAATTTCAACGAGTTTTACAAAAAGTTTACAAAAAAAGTTTTACCAAAGGTTTTACAACAAATTTTCATGACGACTTTTACACAAAGTTCAGAAACGTTTTACAAAAGTTTATAAAACTTACACAATTTTTTTTACATATAGTTTAACGAGAAGTTTTACAAATTGTTTTAATTAACAAATATATACAATATTTTCTATATAATGTTATTTCACCAAGATGTGTGGTGATTTTCCTTTTTAGAGTGTATATTTTGTATGTGTTTTGTTAGTTCTACAAATGTAAATTTAAAAAAAAAAACTCTCTAAGTTCTTAAGAACTTGTCAGAGAGTTTATCTTTTTTACGTTTATTAAATCAATAATTTTATCTACTACTGCTGCTACTACTTCTAGTACCACAGAATTACTAGAAAACAACCAATGAAATAAATGGGAATCTAAATGTTGGAAAACAAGTTATAATTCTATCAATGGATCTGTCAAAAGCTTTACAAAGAGAATATTAACAAAGAGAAATTAATGGAGGATATTGAAAAAATAGGAATTAGAGGGAAAATGTTTAACATCTTAAATAGCTACCTTGAAAATAGGGAATATATGGTGAAAATAAAAGAACAACACAGCACGAAAGAAAAAATGAAGACAGCAATTCCTCAGGGAAGTTTTCTGGCTCCTTTGTTATTCATCTTATATATAAATGATGTAGAAAATTGCGTAAAAATTGTAAGTATTATGGATATGCTAATGACTTTCTTATAATGGCAGGAGGAAAAGATGTGAAAATGATAAGGAGTAAAATCCAGGATGATTTCAATAGATTGCAGCTATGGTAAGTCTTTAAAACTAAACGAAAAGAAAACGAAGCTGATACACATAATGGCAAACGCCAGACAAAGAGAAGATATAAACATCATATACCATGATCTGGAATGTGTACACAAAAAAATGGAAAGATGTATGTGTGGATACATTATAGAGAAAGTTGGGAAAATAAGATACCTCGGATTAGTTTTTGATCAATTATTACTATGGGATGAACAAATAAAAGAATTTATAAGGAAAATAAGAGTATGCTATTGGAAAATAAAAAACGTGGAAAAGTACATGGACAAACAAACCATAAAAAACGTATATGTTTCGTTAATTGAATCCCAAATAATAAATGGGTTAGAAACATGGGGAACAGCTTCAAAAACGTACATAGACCCTCTCCAAACTTTACAAGATAAGGTTATAAGGCTGATAGGTGGAAAAGATGAGAATATAGAAGAAATATATAAGAAAAATCAATTGTTAAAAATTAAACAAATCTTCTTTCTCGAGAAAATCGATAAAAATATTAACAAAGAAAATAACCTTAAAAGAATAAAACATAATTATCACAATAGAAAAAAAACATATATACCAAATTCCAATTAACTTTATAAAGTATGGAGAGACGATGGTAGAAACTATCATCCCAAGATGTTTAAATAAAAATTACAGATGATATAATAGACATAAAAAATAAATATAAGAGAAAGAAAGAAATTAAGAAATGGCTAATAGAAAATTATAAGAAGCTAGACTAAAATAAAAAGGATAAAAAATCAAAAAATATTATTCAAAAAAATGAAAAATAACAACAAAGGTTAAAAATGAAAAGTATAAAAAGAGAGACACAAGAGTAGTTGAAATCTCCCTTTGACAAGTTTATTTGATAAACTTAAAGGGAGTAGTTAAAGATGAATCAATTAATATTAGATAGTCTGTAACGGATCTACTACTACTACTACTGATTAATCTGATAGTGGTATTGCTAGTGGAGTGAAAAACTAGCAATATTTTACTCCTACTACTGCTGCTTCAATTACTAGTAGTGGTAGATTAGATAGTGGGTATGAAATGTAATATATAAGAAGTTAGAACAGAATGAATATAATAGTGAAAAGGGTTAGAAATGTATATAATCAAAAATAAAGAAATGTGTTAAATTGGTAAAATGATTATGTAAATAAATAGTTTTAAATTAAACTAAGGATAAGAATAATGAATGGACACTAAAGTGAGAAGAATTTAAAAAGAAAATCTATTAAACTATTTATGAAATATGTATGTATTTAAAAGATGTAATTTAAAAAATCGAGAAGGTATGGTTGGAAAAAGACAAATAAGTGATAAGAGTATAAATGTGTAGACTATTTAAAAAATGTAATGAGAAAGCTTTGTTAAATGAGGATCTATACAAAAGGATAAGCAAATGTTAAGGAAGAAAAATGACGCAAACTATGGAAAGACAATAAGATGTGGAAAATAAACAAAACAAGAAACAAACTGAGTAAAATTAAAAAAAGATTTATGTATGTACAAATGTATAAAATGTATATATATATGGAATAAAAAACTTTTTACTTTTTTACTTTACTACTACTACTACTACCTTATAGTTATATAATAATTATCATATATAATAATTCGACAATTCCATAATAAATTTCACAGTTATATTCCGAACTATTTACATGTAACAAGTGTATTGTATTTTTATAAATTGTTCTTTAATATCCATTTGTTTACTCCTTTCTGAATATGTGCTTTGATTGTACTTCAATTCGATTATCTGGTAATTTATTTAATAACTTTGGTATTATAATTTCTAATTTTATTTCTCCATATTTATTAAAGTAAAAAGGGATCTGAAAATTGTGTTTGTTTCTTCTTTCATGCTTATGTTCATGTATTTCTAATATGTTTGTATTAAACCTATTTTTTAATTACAATTCAAACTCATACATATATTTAATATTTAAAAATTTGTCTTCTGAGTATATTTTATTAATATTAATTAATTTATCTTTACTACAAACATTTATTGCTTTATCATGAAGTTTTTGTAAGATTTTTATATGAGAATTTGATGTAGATCCCTAGATGAAGTTTCCATATCTTAAAACTGATTCGAATAATGCGAAATAAATAATTATAAGTATCTGCCTTGATGTAATTTCTCTTATGCTGTTAATTTTTCATATACAGATTCTTTGTTTCTTTGTTATATACAGTGCATGCTCCTTCCATAAAAAGAATCCTATCTATAATTAAACCTAAATATTTAAGGTTATTTACTAACTCTGTTACATCTGTGGAGATACAATTTTGGAAACGTTTGTGTATTCAGTTTATGTCATGGAAAATTATTTTTGCATCTGTTCTTTTGGTATGTAAAGTTGTAATGTGTAAGAATTTGGTTTTACTTTTATTCATTTTAAATCCCTTCTCATGAGTCCAACTTTGAAATGTATTAAATTAATTTTGTAAAATTTGTGATACCCCCACTTTGGTCTCCATTAAATGAAATTATTATGTTATCGTATGCATAAATGAAGAATTTACATTTTTCGAAACATTCTTTTACATCGTTTACATATATTATGTACAGTAATGGTGCCAAATAACTTCCCTGTGGAACGCCTTTATTCATTTTGATGCTGTCACTAGTTGTTCTCAATTTTAACTGTGTATGATCTTTCACTTTTAGGTAACCCTGAAATAATTTTAAAACGTTCCCTCTGATACCTATTTTTTCTAAAGTTTCCCCCATTTTTTAATGATCAATCATATCATATGTTTTCGACATATCTATGTATAACATCATAATATGCTCACATTTATCTATTCTTGTGATTATTAAATTAGCAATTTTATCCAAGAGATTTATTCTACTTTTGTTAGTTTGAAATGCGAATTGTTCATCTATGATAATTTTGTATTTTTCTATGAATTTTGTTAGTTTAATCGAAATATACTTTTCAAAAATCTTTCCTATCGAGTTTAAAAACAAAATTGGTTTATAGTTGTCATAATTTAACAAAGAGCCTCCTTTATGAATTGGCCTTATAATTGCCTGTTTCAGATTACTTGAGAATTCTCATGTTTATATACTATAATTAATCATATTTGTTATTAGTTAAATTAGAATGTTTGCATTTTCTTTAATATGTTCAATTTTTATATTATCAGTTCCTGGTGCTTTATTGCTATCCCTTTTGAAAGTGATTCTTTTTATTTCATAATTATTATTTATTTCATTTGTTATAATAAATAAATTTATTGTCAAAAAACAGTACAAACTGCGTATGACCACGTGGAGGAAAAAAAACTATTTACTCTCCGGAAGCAAGCAAGGGACCATCCCATCAATTCCGATCAAGGGCCCTAAGGCAGAGGCGGATTCAAAAAATTCTGCAAAAATTCCTAGATAAGATAAAAAGTTAGCTGCGAGTTATAATACTAATAGAATGTCAATATGTTTGTAATTTTAAGCAAAAAATTACATGTAAGTTATTATCGAACTATAGATTATTCTGAGTAAAGTGTTTAAATATCATAAGAATTGAAATAACACTAAATTCACGATTTATTGTTACAGTAGACCCGCCCCTAGACAAAACCTAGAGAACCATTATGATAAATCCGCCTCTACCAGAAGGAAAAACGGAGAAAAACCCGGGCCAGGATGGGGCTACAGAATTAATGTACACAACCGTGCCAATGTTGAGTACACATAAAACTAAATTAATATGAGCCATAAGACAACACAATCATGCAAGAAAATAGTTTTTGAAATTGTGATAAGTTGTTTAAAAAGTACTTCAGCAATGGCGTGATAAAGTACAAGACGAATTTAACTTTAATTAAAATCAATAAATTTTTTTACATTGTAGAAGCACTGGTGCAGGAGGTAGTTTTTAACCGCGGATTTGAACAGATTCAATTTCATAATATCTTTCATATCCTTGGGCAGGGAATTATATAGAACGATTCCCGAATGATGCGGTCCTTTTTGGCAAAGAGTGGTTGAAACTCTAGGGCGATGAATATTATTACTATTGCGAGTATTGTGTTCGTGAACGAGACTGTTTCGTATAAAGCAAGGGTGGCACTTCAGTAATTCGGTCTTAACAAACACGACCGTTTCATAAATATAAATTATAATGCAATGTAATATAAGTAATAATGCAATGTTCCCCCAAGCTGCCGATGACTTCTGTCCTAGGGGATTTATTGAACACCCCAAATCCAGTTCTTGTTCCCACGCGAGACCCATCTGTGAAGAACACCAGTTGGTTTGCCGTGATGGTCATTGTCGTCCCAGTCTGTGCGGGAACCAAGTTCGACCGAAAACGGTTTGTGTAGGAGGGATTCAGTAGGCATGAGATCTGGTCTCATGTCCAAAACTGATCCTTTAAGCACTTCATCCGTAATGAGAGAGTGACTCACCGTTCATGTGCTCCCCCTCCAGTTGCTAGTACTAGCTAATCGGAAGGTCGTCAACCTTGCCCCAGCTTTAAGGTGAATGTTAAGAGATGTCAAACCTAATATAGTTTCTAATGTTGCAGTAAGGGAACAACGGAATACCCCAGTAAAGCAGACACAGGCCAATCATTTCAAACTTGATAGATTGCTCGCGGCAGTTGTGTTGTGCCTTGAACCACCAGATTACTGTCCCATAGGCAATTTGTGGTCGGATGACCGCTACGTAGAACCAAGGGGTAATGTGCGGTTTGAGACTCCGCGTTAGTCCCACAGCGCGTCTGACAGTTAAAAAAGCTCTGTGGATAACATTTTTGAGATGATGGTTCCAGGTAAGTTTTTAATACAGGGTGATTCTCAGGTATTTAACTTCCTCGGATGGGGTAACTTTTTCACCGTTGAGCCACAAGTTGTCGAAAGCACCTTGGACTTTCTTTTCGGTGAAGGGGATTACAACAGTATTCGACATGGTGACTCAAAGCCCCTCCCTTTCGCAACAGTTGTTCATCGTTTTCAGACCCTCATCCATCAGGTCTGATACAGTTTGTGGGAATTTCCTAAAGACACTAAAAAACACTAGGGCTATTATAATTATTAAATATTACACATAGTTATATTCAGGAGTTCCTAACCATTCGTTGAGGCCTTTTAAAACCCGGAGAAAACTTATTGCAGAAAATCTTAAAAATTAATATTACCTTCTCTCTCGACTGGCGATGAGTAACCTTACAAAAATAAATAGGTGACCTTCAACATTTTAAATGGAAATCCTATGTTTTATAGAAGATTCTTATTTAGTACATAACAGGGAGTAACTTTTGTACGAAACTATTTTTTTTTTATTGCAAGTGGCGCTGCAATCGAATGAACTAAATCAACAACAGTCGCATATACAAAGTGTTTTCTTTTACGTTTTCAAGAAAAAATATTCTCGGAAGACGAATAAAAGTTAAAAAGAGATAACGGTTTTTTTTTTACCTTTTCACACTATTTCAATAAATGTGGATCAAAGGGTTCCATTTGTATAATCTTTAACCACAGACAATTTTTTCGTTACATAAAATTAAATGATTTTAGCCTCGTGGAGTATATGTTGAGAGTATATAGTCGAAGCGTACGAAAACGGCATACGTATTACTGCTGGTCTCTAGCGGACACATCACGAAGCTTCATCATCGCCTGCGATGAAAGTTTCTACCGCAAGGCAACCCAGGATTTTCCTGCATTATACGTATGTTATTTTTTGACATCTTATCTGCAAATACTCTTATCTTCAATGTCGAATATACTACATTTTTCTGTTTCTACTATTAACGTCTATTATAAAAATATGTAAGTTCATGGAGTTTCATATTATTATATAGACATTCCAGATCACGAAAATTACAATAATCAAATGTAATTTTTCATCAATTTTATCTGTTAGGATCATACGGTGAACTAAATGGTGTATAATTAAAAAATTATAATTATTAATAATATGTTACAATTCAAGCAAAATTTTCTTAGTTCCATCTAAACACAGAATGTTCCTTAAAACTGGGGGGTGGGCAAAGTGCTTTCACCAGGTCAAGACGGTAGATAATGTCTAAATCAGTTGTAATAAAAATTATATATTAACATCTACAAGAAAGTCCGACAGATAATAAATTTAATATAACTTTATATTTGATCGGAATCGATGGGATGGTCCCTTGCTTGATTCCGGAGAGTAAATTAGTTTATTGTCCTCCAAATACGCAGTTTCTACTGCATTTTTACAATAAATTTATTATTGTTATTAATTTATTATTATTAACAAAACTTAGCTCTGTACCAGCAACAATCCCGAAGAAGAGTACCTAAACACATAAGAACAAATTTATAAAATTATTTTTTCATTGCAATGTTGCATTATATTTAACATATCTACCTCAAGGACAAATCATTACATGAGCTCCTTCTAAAAAAAGAAAAAAAATAGTTTGATTCTTTTTATTGTATTAAGGATCATTGTAATATTTCATTTGCAACAGTTATAACAGTACTATTATTCCAAAAAAATACTGTACTGTTATCAATTAAGTATTACGAAAGTATTGCTAATTAGTCGTATCTATTAAAACCTCTTACAATTTTAGATCAATAAGTACAAGAGTATTAATGAAGCTGCCGTTTATGACTTGGGGTTCAATATATAAAATCACTCTGCCCAATAGAAAAGAGGTTACATCTCACTCATAAAAATCATTCATTTTGGTTGATAGTTCACATAATTTGAGAAACATAATTTCGAACCAAAGATGGTAATTTTAAAATTATCCGGGAATCGAATTATAGTAAAACCAGCCTCAGATCAGTCGGTCTTTCGATTAACCAACTTCTCCCATGGAAGTGATTTTTTTTTTACCTTTTTCGTTTTCAGCGTATAGTAGCTGGCAGTTAGTGACTCAAACGTTGATTGACGGGCTTTTGCTGGAAAGAGAAACGGGTTGACAAGCGACATTGGGTGTTGTGGCAGAGTGTTGGTGTTGTGGCGGAGGCAGAACGAGACAGGGTGAGGGATTTTGCCTTTTTTCTTTCCCCTGTTTCTTCCGAATTATGATTTTTTATGAATCAATATGTACACGTCTATTTTTCTATGAATCACTTTTTTCATGTTCGTTTATATATGTATGTACATACAGTACAATAATGAGTTGCAATGACGTCTCGTTTGCTTGTTTATTTGTGAAAACTTGATCAAATTGTAGGCTCTTCGTGAACGAAAATCAAATTTTCAGGGAAACCTCAGATTAACCGGTAAAACTGGTAATCGACCAGGGTCTTCGACCCGAGCAGACCGGTTGAGAGAGGTTTTACTGGATATAATTTCTCTTGCGCGCGTGAGCTAATTAATGGATTGCCTCATAGATAGCGGAGCAAGCAACTTCAGAATCGATGCCTCGCTGCAACGTCACGATCAAAGTTCTGTAAATTCTAGTTTTTGTGAAAATTTATATTGACATCACGCTATGCCCGTGTTGGAAATGTTTTAAACGTTATCGCGGGATTAATAAAAAATCTTGGATCTTCTTAGTTTCAACTGTACATCATAGTCACTGAAGTATAGCAAGGTCTTCGTTAGTTTGTAGTATATATGTTAATGATTCCGATATTAATGTATGATTTTTATTTGTGAATGATTATCAGATTTTTTATTTACTTTTCAAAGCAAATTTTCAAATCGACAGGTCGCTTTTACAGAAGATATCAGTTTGGAACATAATCTAAATAATTCAATATCTCTTCATATTCAAGACATTCTTCGGAGCGGGCGTATTAGGATATCGCTTCACGTCCGTAACACAGTCAAACATACTATTACATAAATCTGTACAGCACCTTTAACTTCCCTGTCAAGAAATGTGTGACATTTCATTGGCTGGCCAACATCCTCTCCATCTCGATGCGTAATGGCACACTTGGTGCTATTCCCCTGTGATTTAAGGGTGGGACCAGCCCTTAATCAAAATTAGTCTAATCAGACAGACATATTGTTTTCATTAATATTATTTTTAATGTTTTATAACACAACACTACGAAAAATAACGAAGGAAAAACTAATTTAATTGGAGTTTATGAGTTAATAGTATGTTATAAACAATATCCAGGAACTCACAAGACTTGTTTGAAATGCATAAGAGATTCACGTAGAAACGTGACAGCTGATCGCAATTTTCTCATTTCTACATCTCACATTAGAAAAAGTTAAATAGCTTTCCTAAATGTCCGGCGACAAAGATAAAAGTAAAGTAAAAAATACTACGGGAAATTTAGTACAAAGCAAAGTAAACTTCCATGACTTTTGCGATTTAAAACTTGGTGTTTTTTAGACAATAAATGATTTCTTTATAAGTGGCAACGTACTCCACTATCAATTATTGTTGTAATTATTTCATTCAAATGACCGATGTTTATCAAGTTGAAGTCACAATAAATACATGTGACTGTATATTTATGCCGATTTTAAATAAATAAATAAATTTATTGACAACAAAAAGCAGTACAAACTGCATATGACCATGTGGAGGACAATAAACTAATTTACTCATCGGAAGCAAGCGAGGGACCATCCCATCAATTCCGATCAAGGGCCCTAAGGCAGAGGCGGATTCAAAATTTTCAGCAAAAGTTCCTAGATAAGATAAAAAGTTAGCTGCGAGTTATAATACATATATAATGTCAATACGTTTGTAATTTCACGGAAACATGTTTGTAAATTTACATGTACAAGTTATTATCCGAACTATAGATTATTCTGAGTATAGTGTTTAAAAATCATAAGAGTTGAAAAAACCCACTAAATTCACGATTTATTGTAAGAATAAACACGCCCCTAGACAAAGCCTAGAGAACCTGTATAAGAAATCAGCCTCTACCCCGAAGGAAAACCGGAGCAAAACCCGGGCCAGGATGGGGCTACATAATTTATGTACACAACCGTGCCAAAGTTGAGTACACACAAAACTAAATTAATATGAGCCATAAGACAACATAATCATGCAAGAAAATAGTTTTTGAAATTGTTATAAATTATTTTAAAAGTACTAGAGCAATGGCGTTTAATTCTACGAAAGCTTCAATACGAATCTGTAAGAATGAAACCGAGGAATTCGACGAGGATGAAGTTGTGCTCAGTGTCAGATTGTTCATGAATGTCATTATTATTATTATATTTTTGTTTGTTTCATTTGTATTTGTAGGGTTAATGTGTCAAAAGATTTCGCGTAATATATTTTAAATAAAATATTGGGAAACAATATCGTTTTTCTTTCAGATCCATCTATACCAATTTATATGCTGCCACGTATATTGACAAACTTCACATTACTTATAACTATGATCGTGTAATTAAGGTTGCCTTGAGGCATACGTCTTCTTCGCCTTATTAATCCCGTGTTAGACAGGGTTGGCGTAGATGGCGGATGGCTATGATACTTCTTGATTTGGCTGGGGAATACCAGGATGCCGGATGCCCTTCCTGACGCACTTCCCCGAAGCGGGTGAATGTTGTGGTGGAATTATACGCAGAGGAAACGGGAGAACCCCGAGAACACTTCTTGGATAGAACCGGGTTTGAACCCACGTCCCCAGAGGTAGAAAACGAGTGCGTTAGGGTCGCTCTGCCTTAAGGCATACTAAACGTTAAAATTTCTTTAAAATTAACGCAGATGAATTGATGTCAAATGAACTTATTATAAATGTCCCCTGGTGAAGATAAATATAGACGTTGCCAAGGAAGGTGATACGGCGGTCTGTTTCCTCATCAAAATATAACGTTTATTAGATTTCTGGTTAAAATGTGCAATTTATAGATATTTTTTTGAAAGTTGGAAACATTCTGTGAAACGCTGGGCATATAAATAGTTTTAAAATAAAAATTTACGTGCATTTGTGAAAGCAATGCCAAATTACTAAGCAAATTGCAGTCATATTGCAAAGTTTCTTTCGTGCCTTCACATCAGTGTATCCTTGACTTCTTTGACTTGAATGTGATAACAGAAGAGAAGCGATACATTGATCCCGACATGACCCAACAAGACTTTCCTTGTGTTTAACTGTCGATCATGTTCTTGCCCTGTGACATCTGATGTTTTCCTTGTAAGATACCGTTCCAACATTCATCACGAGCTTCATGAGAACGCCTTGACGTATTCATTCCTACTTATCACCTTCTTTTCTTTTTTTTCTTTCTCATGTACGTCATATATAGAAAGTATTGTAATCGTGAAAAAATTCGAAAGCGAGATTTCCACGGAAATATCCGTTTTGACGATCCTTGAATCTGAAAAAGTTGTTTTTGGCCTAGCATCCGTTCGTTCGTCTGTTCGTCCGTCTGTGCGAAAGCGATTCTGAGTAAATGGATGGATCAATTTAATTCTAATTTCGTATCCAAGGTAGAATTTACTTGTTGTCGATGAACGTTCTCTATTTTTTTCTTTACTTAAAAACTAAGTGTACTTCACATGAAGGTCAAAGTATACTTTTGAATGTTTCTAAAAGAAACGGCTCCAACGATTTTGCTTAAATTTTCTGTACGTAAAGTACAATTAGTATGGATTACATCCACATTATCGATATTTCGCTTGAAAGTTTGGTATAGACGCAGTAAAATAATTTATGTCTGCTGCACTTACACATTAGTTTACTGTATCAAGAAGCTCGAATAACATCGAACAGTGTAAATGAACCAAGGAGTCGTAGAATACACTTTTCGTAAACTGAAATGAAAGATATGATAATGATAAAATACGTAGGAGTACTCAAAAAACGTTTTACAGGTACGAAAATACATCAATTTCTCTCTACAACGAAATTACATTTACATAACACTTTTACGATATTTATAAGATTGATATGTTGCTACAACTTTGAAATAATATTCTGAATATTTATTTTACATTCAAATTTCAAATAAAAGACAGTAATCAATTAATCTAGCGACTTTGAGCTTAAATAGGGCACTAGAAGACGACCAAAATATAGAGGAACTCGCCAGAAATGACCCTTTCACTATAGAATTTTTTCTCACTCTGTGCTGCAGACGGAGAAGCGTGTATGAGAAATTAGGTGCAATGGTTTTGCACTACTAGTTTATCTTTGTGGAAACATAACAAGCCAGACGATGCAAGCTTGGCTTTGCACGGGAGGTTGTGTGGTTATGATGTGGTACTTCCCAATTATTTGAATAGGGTCATGTTATGACATGAATTTAGAGCTATGTAATTGTTACGATTTCTCACAAATACTTTCCGAATAATCTATAGTTCGATAATAATACGTGAAATGACTTTTTTGTGTTTTATTCAATATAAATTTGTTGGAATTATATTAATATTACAACACGTACCGAGCTATTTTTATTGTTAGGCGAGTGTTAAATCCGCCTCTGCCTTAGGGCCCTTGATCGGAATTGATGGGATGGTCCCTTGGTTGCTTCCGGAAAGTAAATTAGTTTATTGTCGTCCACGTGGTCATACACAGTTTGTAACTGATTTTGTGACAATGATGTTTATTATTATTATGAATAAATTTTGTATTAAAATGACATTTATATATTTGATTCTGTTAGTGCACATTTGGAATATATTTTAAATATTCAAATTTTTTTAAATAATTTTTTTTTCCTCACAGCAGACCTATATACAGGTATTTATTTACCTCTATAGGATTAATGTTAAGGCGTACTTTAATTACTTTGTAATTTGTATGCAATACATTACTGTGTTAATAAATAAAAATATAGCGCACTCACATAAAAAAACAGTGATGATCATGATTCGGATTGATATGCACTAAAAAATCAGAAAATAAGCGTTAAAATATGTTTAAAGTATGTAGTAAAAATCATATTAAATCCACATAAAATTTGAAATATACACTTTAAAATTTAAGCTATGTATGTATATATGTACACCGACGAAGTGCCGCTGCAAATTGGGTTAATTCCACACGACAACTGAGCTCGTTCATACTGTACGGGTCATATTAAAAAAAATAAACATGTAAATTCTGATGAATTACTGAAATTTAATCCAAAAAAATTACAGTTTAAACAAAAACTCTTCTAAAACGCATTTTTATACAAACAAAAATCTTAAAAAATATGCTTTGTAGGCTCCATTAATCGTGTAATTGGTATTCCTGTTCCTCAATTACAAAATTAAATGCTGAAAAACCCAGAAACCAGTTTACAGATATTATTTTATCATGAACTAGCTGATTATTTGGCGTTGACCTCGATTTTTCTTGGACCAATCTTCTTTTACTCAGGAAAAATAAAATCTAGCTATATTGTAAGATCAAAATAATTTTATTCCTGTTTTTTTAAAACCATGTACAGCATCCAAATTTTTTAAATTCATAATAATACACGTTTAATTTAAAATTTGATTTTATACACTACACCATCTCCAAGGAGCAGCGTCGGTGGAATTTTCCCTTCCGAGGCATGACACGGCTGACGATATCATTACAACTCTTTTGTAAAATCTAAACTATTCGTCGAAATTTTACAATTTAAAGACTTTTTTATCTTTGTTAAATGCACAAAACATAAATTTGATGATGATTGAGGTTTTTTCTTCTTAAATTGCTCTCTGAAATTGAAATATTTTAATACTTCGATTTTTCAAAATTTTGTATCGACAACTTAGGTTAATTTTTGTAGATAGACATATTTTGTCTCGGACTTCTTTTTTGTAGAACTCTTTGAGGCAAACAATATTGTCATTCAAAGTTCTCTCTTCTTTCCTGATTTTATCTACATTTATTGTCAAAAACCTTTATTCTACGTTACATTTAAAACATTTTAAAAATAGTTAGCCTATGTTCATCTTGAACATCTAAACTATCTCCTTGCCAAATTTCATCACGATCAGTTCAGTGGTTTCGTCGTGATCAGGTAGCAAACACAGACAGTGTTTCGCGTTACGCATTTATATATTTGTATAGATTAAATGTTCACATAAAAAACCCGAGATGATATCTCGTAATGAAAATATCACTTCACATTAATTCTTCACTTTTAAATCGTAATTTAGAGAAACGCTTACAATAAAACACACGCATTAGATTTATACGTCAAGCTCTTAGTTGCAGCATATCGTTCTTCTCTTTGCATGGGGTTATCTGTTTATAACCTTCTGGGCTGTACAGTTGAGTGAAGTCGAGTTATTTTCGAAATACCAAAGTCCAGGTTATTGCCCATATAGTTGCAAATCACTCAATCACGAAAGGTATAAATACCCTCTTATAGAATGACAATTATTTTCAATCCGAAAATTTTCACTCAACATGGCAAAAAGGTAAGCAAAAATATTTAACATTTTTTTTTTTACATTTCAAAAAGAGAATAACATATTTTGATAAAAAACCGAATAATTTCGATACCTATGTAGGGTTTCATAAGGAGGTTCGTCTCAAAGCTCAGATAAAGATATGGAAGCATCCATCCTCACCTGGGTTTTTCTCCAGTTTTCCTCCGGTTAGTGGAGGATTTTCTATGGACGAGAGTTTCATTTAATGCTTTTATCATTATTTAATCTCGAATTTTGACTGCACGTTATATCTACGATTCATTTTGTAATAATAAATGGATAAAAGTACATATTTGTCTCCTACGAAAGTACGTTTACAACCATTTTACGATATTTATAAGATTGATATGTCGCTATGGGTTGAAATAATATTCTGAATATTTATTTCACTTTCAAATAAATACAACAAACAGGGATAATAACAATACCAGAGCAAGAAATAGAAAAGAAATGAAAGCAATGGAAAGGAATGGTAGCAAAACAAATAATACAGGTGTGGCAAATTCGATGGGAAAAAGCATTAAAAGAACAAATAACCAACCAATTTGTCCAAATGTGCAATTTGCCTACATGAATCGACAGTGGTTCATCCATACGTTTTGAGTACATAACAGGTTATGAAAGTATCAATAGTTTCCCTAGTAGAGAGAGGAATAAGGGAAGAATCAGAATATGCATACGTGGCGAAAAAAGAAGAAAACCCGTGAACACCATACGTGGGACTGCGAGAGGTTCGGTGAGGAACAGAACATATAGGAGAAATGAAGAGAGAAGGAGTAAGTGGAACACAAAATAAGAACACAAGAATAAACACTAAAGAGCTTTTTATATAAGTTCTTTTTAGAGATATCGTAACAAAATTAGGTATAATACGAGACAAATTAAAAAGAGAGATTACAAAGGGTAGTAGATGAGTATCCACCTCCTCGTGCCAAGAACGGGATCATTGGTGAAACCGATAACAAAGAGACACGATGAAGGAACAAAATAAGATAAAGAATAGAAAAGAAATGAGAGCCTTGTAATGAGCAGGTTAAAGACAAGATTGTCTAGAAGACCCTTTTGAGTTGAATTAAAATGAAAAAAAAACAGCTACTACTTTACAACACACTGCGTTACGCTTCATATTTTCCTTTTTACTTTCTCATATACGTAGTATTGTAATCGTGAAAAAATTCGAAAGCGAGATTTCCACGGAAATATCTGTTTTGGCGTTCCCTAATTCTGAAAAAGTTGTTTTTGGCCTAGCATCCGTTCGTCCGTCTGTGCGAAAGCGATTCTGAGTAAACGGATGGATCAATTTAATTCGCATTTCGTATCCAAGGTAGAATTTACTTGTTGTCGATGCATGTGCTCTATTTTTTTCTTTTACTTTACTTAAAAACAAAGGGTACTTCACATGAAGGTCAAAGTATACTTTTGAATGTTTCTAAAAGAAACGGCTCCAACGATTTTGCTTAAATTTTCTGTACGTAAAGTACAATAAGTACGTATTACATCCACATTATCGATATTTCGCATGAAAGTTTGGTATAGACGCAGTAAAATAATTTCTGTCTGGTACACTTACGCATTAGTTTACTGTTTAAACAAGCGTGAATAATATTTAGCAGTGTAAATAGGCCAAGCAGACTTTTCCTGAACTGAAAACAAAAATATGATAATGATAAAATACATAGGAGCACAGCAAACGCACAGCAGATACAAAAATACATCAATTTCTGTCTCCTACGAAAGTACATTTACAACCTTCTTACGATATTCATAAGATTAATATGTCGCTATGTGTTGAAATAATATTCTGAATACTTATTTCACTTTCAAATAAAAGGCAGTAATAAGTTCATCTAGCGATATGTGAGTATGAATAGAGCACTGGAAGGCGACCAAAATATAGAAGACCACGCCAGAAATGACCCTTTCACTTTAGAATTTTTTCTCATTGTATATGAGAAAGTATGTGAAAAGGTTTTGCACCAGTAGTTTTCTTTGGTTAAATTTTCTCTTAGTAAAGTAACATGCCTTTGAGTATAGAATACCTGGAGATTGAACACATGAGAATTTCTTTACTCCTTTTCAGCTCATCACCCGCAGATGCATTGTTCCATTTCGCTGCATTGTTGGTCTTTCCTATTGCATTGACTGCGTATTGCATCAACGAGAAATCTCATTTGAGAGTGACTAGCGGACGCAACAGTACGGGACATTGGTTGTTGTCTTTGCATCTGGAACAACAAAATGCCGAGGGAACAATTCCTGACGTCACTGTCGTGGATTTTACTCCTTCAACCTCCACTTGCGATGGAATCAGAACGGATTCGTTGCTTGTTACAATGATCGGTAGGGATTTCTCTTCAGAAGCTATTACGTAATACAATTATATAAAACAGCACTTACCGGGAACTTTAACATTGTTTAAGTTGACCATCCTGACCTAGGTTTTTTTTTCGGATAGAAGCGGATTTTTTTATACAGGCTCTCACCCGGGGGTGACGTCTCTTGAAATAATAAATTTTGGAATTTTGTGTGATATTATTACTTACGAATTATAAACAATATTTTCCTAACAATCTATTGTTTACAATGATACGTGCTTGTGAAATAACTTCTTTGTGTTTCAGCAAATACAAATTTGTTCGTATTGTGGTAGAATTATAACATTTACCGAACTACTTTTGTTCTTATTATTGGAGTTCGCTTAAAAGTTAAATCCGCCTCTGTCTTTGGGACCTTGATCGGAAGTCATGAGTAGTCATACGCAGTTTGTAATTTTATTTTACAATAAATTAGTTAATTAATTTATTTACTTGCTTTGTTACATCTTGGGGTTGTTAAATATATTTACGACCTTACGATGGACTACACGATATTTAGCCGAAACGTTTCAAACGTTGTGAGCAGGGTGAAAAAAGGTAACCAAGTACACTCTGGTTGTGAGATAAAAAAAACTATCACAATAAATATTGTATGGTGCTTAAGATGCTTTAATGTATTTATCGGTACTAGATTTTTAAAATGTACGTAAATAGTACTATTTTATAAATGTTTTTGTCCTAGTATTTACCCGCTTAGTTTGGAACTTGACCAACTTAATATTAAAAGGAAAAATAATCTTAGTATGATTTTTTTTCTTTGTTGACAAAGAAAAAATAAGGATATTTTTTTAAATACATAATAATGGTAACCTAGACATGTATCGCATTTTTAAAATATATTGATTTACCAATATGCTCTACGTGCATAAAATAGAGAGCGATTTTTAAGACTGAGTTTTTTAATACTAAAAACATTTCTTTTTCCGCTGCACTTTCTTGACGTGGGGTTGGGGAGTGAGAGGGAGAAGCGAGACAACAGATAAAGCATCTGCAAGATCGCTGTCGAGATCGCAGATCGAGCGAGGGAGGCGTATCGATATCGTTCATCTCGCAGTCGTTAGGGAAAGGGATGATAGGCGAGGCAATCATTGAGGATTTATGTTTCTTATCTAACTGTCATCGTTAATTAAATGCTGGTTATGATTTCATTTCTCGCTATAAAGAAAGAAATCAACATTTTATTATTTCCATCAAAACAACTCGTGAATTGCTTCGAGTACTCACCGCTGATAACTTTAAAATAATTTCCTAAGTTAACAAAGTCTCTTACATGAGATAAATTTCCTTTAGTTTTGAACAGCACCTAATATTACTATGGTACTAGTATTTACTATGGTAAATCAGAGGATATGTTTTACTATTTTTTAAAAATTTAATTTAGGTCCTTCAAACCCTCTCGGTCCGGGATACAAACAATTGCCAGGATTTGGTTACTATAAGATGCACGAAGAATTGAAATCATGGGAAGAAGCCAAAGAAGTTTGTGAAGTAGAAGGGGCCCATCTGTTGATTCTGAATTCGGAAGAAGAAGCAAATGCAATTCAGCCGCTCATCAAGGATTATCCTGACATCTACAAATCTGGAAAAGCTTTTCATATCGGCTTTAATGATAAGGTTAAAGAAGGTACCTACGTCACTATTTTTGGTAAGTTTATCGGTTTATGTTTACTACAGTAATAGTGTTAACACACAATCAGCTCCTTTGTTGCAAATGACTCACTGTGGACAAAGCTTCTGCTTCATATAATACTAAAAGATTCATTTAAAAAAAGAAAACCACATGCCAACCTGACAAACACAAACTAGGTGGGGAAATCATGGAGGTTTTTATCACTTGCTGGATTTATAGTGGTACCAATAAACTATTCAAGTGTTAGCCAGTATTGCCACCATATCAAGAGGAAATTTTTCTACGCACCAATTACACAACAAAGTTATTCACTATATTATTTTCATTGTCTTTCCAGCAATTTCGGAGAAATTTTTTCTTAAATTTGTAGCCAATTTTCCTTTGTCACGGTCTTCTTCAGTAACCTACCCGAAGGTTGCTTGAGACTAATCTCATTATACGTCAGCTGATTACAAAATCGAAGAGCGTTCCTGAGATGGTAGTTTCCCTATGAGTTTGAGATTTATTTCTAGACGTTCGCATTATGTTTTATACTTCCCTGGCCAGCCATATTAACTTTTCCCCCTCCATTTTTACATGAATCTTGGTATATGAATATGGGAGTGTGAGAAAGAATAAATTTGCAGACATATTAGAAAATTCACAGGAGCAAAGTCACCGGGATTTAGCAAGTTTCTAATATATTCGAAACGCCTACAGGATTCCAGAAGATGCTACGAATGTTGGAATCGTCACAACGCGACACACTGATTTAAACTTGTTTTATTTTCAAGTGTATTATTGTATTATTAATTTTTTTTTTCAATAGGTATTTTGTTGATGTGTTTGTTGGTAGTCACTTCTTTTGATTTAACGTAACGAATCAGTCAGCCATATAACTATGTTTCTTGTGGTCGATGATCTGAGCTGTTAACACGCAACCTTAAGTAAATAAATAACAATAAAATCTTTCTTTACATATTACGTGGTAAAATTGTTGAGTTTTCGCAAAAAAAAAACGTTGATTTTCATTGGCGTGTGCTGATTAAAAATAAAAATGCTTTGCTAGACACATCGAGACACGACCAATGTAATACTTTATTTTACCGTCGGAGTAGCTCTTCTCCTTCTTCTTTTTTGATTGTTGTATTTGTCAATGGGAAATGTAGCTAAGTGCTATTGAAGTTTATCTCCATGGAACGATAGGAGGTAGGAGGTGGTTGGTAGGTTAGGTTAGGTTGGGTTTACGAACAACGTGGTCCTCATGGAGGAGTTACTGGGCGTTGTTAGTAATTGTAAGAGTAAGTGATAATAGGACGATAGAAAGAGGGGGGTTCGCGATTGAGCAATCACAGATATATTAACGGGTACATTGACGTGAACAGCTAAAACATTTTTCTGACCCCACCGGGAATTGAACCCGGAATGTATTTGATGGTGAGCGAGCACGCTAACCTCTTCACCATCGGCGGGGACTTTTCATTGAAATTTGATTTAAAATGTGTGCGACAATTTATCAGACTTTAACCAAGCCAGTACTTTAAGCTGAATTATTTTGCTTCATATGGAAAACAACCAAAGTCTGTAACCTATAGTACTTACTTATTATGATTGATAAAAAGTAAATAAAACAATTTATTTTTAAATATTGTTCTGAGTTATTTCTTTTTTCAGGACAATCATTATCAGATACTGGTTTCAATAGATGGCGCGAGGGCCAGCCCGATAATTTCGGTGGAAATGAACATTGTGGTTCCATTGAAGCAACAACAATGGGATTGAATGATCTTCCGTGCACTACTTGGAAAACGTACTTCATTTGCGAAAGAAGTATCTTATAGAAGAAAAAAAAGAAAGTGAACATTGTTGTCAACTTTCGTATCCTCCGTGAGATTTGGATTATATAAAAGGAATGTGATTCAAGGGTTAATTGGAATCATTGCTTATGGATTATTTATATATAGTTTAATTATCGTTTTCTTTAAAATTCCTTCTGATGTTTGTGTATCCGGGAGAACAGATTCTGAAAGTTCATTGACACCGTATTTTGTGTCGTGAGTGTGTTGTGCAAATTGTTTGATGTCTATGTTTCTGGAACTGGTCCAAGATCCATGTCCACATAAATAACAGTTTAAAATAAATTTTTCTCAACACAGAATTAAGTTGAAACATTTATGTACTTAATGTAATACCCAACTCGAATAAATTAAACAAAATACATATGTGAGAAATTGAACAGTGAAGATAAAAACACTAATGTAAATTCGTATTTGAACCAAAGCGACAACAGGAGCGTGAGACAAGAAACACACTCAAGAAACTTCTTGATACGTCTCATGTCGACGCACTGTGACAAAAATTTTAATGTACAGTCAACTCTCTGAGTGTCACGTTCATCTTCTTGTTATTGATTTGTTTAGAATTAGTTGTGATTTTCGTTCCTTTAAAAGGTTAATTGTTTCGTGATTCTGAAGCTTTTATTTGGACTTCAGGTACTTTAAATTAATATAACTGAACAACCATTCATAAAACTACTCAACCTCAAGTTTAGATAAAACAATAGAAAATTATTTAATTTACTTTAGGAGTCAATATGACGGATAGAATTCACCTTTTCTTTTATCACATTGTCTCATTTTCTCAGGGTTCTCCCGTTTCCCCTAACTATCATACCACCTCAACATTCACACATCATCATTCACCCCCATGTCATTCATTCA
>NNCF01128198.1:70902-148684 GCA_002313205.1 Laupala kohalensis | reverse complement strand
GGTAATTCCCCCGCCATATCGAAGTAGAAGGCAACAAATCATCCCCATCTCTGAGATCCCTAGGGAAAAGGAGTTAAGGCTCAAACAAAAAAACATGATGTCTCTGCAATATTTCAGAACAAACATTGTAAATTTGAGTTTAAGCAACGCGAACCTTCAAATATAAAAATGCTACAGTACAGGACGTAAATCCTACGGGGGCAAGTGTTTCCTCAGTAACATTATATTTCCACGGGGGTCATTCATGAATACCACCACTACGCTCTCCAAATAAAAATGAAAGAACTTAAAAATCTCAGTCATTCATAAAATGTGTCTCCTTTTTGTCCCGGTATTTATTTGAAGTGAACCTTCTTATTGGAGCTAATTGTACAATATACATCAAACAGACCTATTCCCCGAAAATTCACAATGGAATGTATCAATCAAATTATAAAACACTAAAATAATATTTAACAGTGTTGAATTCGTTATCTTTATAATGAAGATTGTTAATAGCAGTGTCAAAATATAGCAATTGCACATAATCAATTCAAGCTTTAACCGACATGTACGAAAAAGGAGAACAATTCTAATAACAGCAACGACATTTGTACATTCGTGCTAAAGACAAATCTAATATCACGCGTTAATAAATAAGTATATAGATAAAGGAGTTTGCGAACTAGGAATGATTTTCTTTTTCCGGCGAGGTATATTGCGCTGGGTATCAATAAAATAGAAATTGTGCTCACATCGAGTCAAAAGTCACAATGTGGAACAATTTTTCTTTCTTATATTTGCAGTATTGTAGTCGTAAAAATTTCCAATCGCCAAATTTTGACAAATATATTCCTTTTGGGATATCCATGATACTAAGCAAGTAGCTTTCGAGAGCTCTGAAAAATGTACAAAAGCAA
This sequence comes from Laupala kohalensis, assembly GCA_002313205.1. Classification (NCBI taxonomy): domain Eukaryota; kingdom Metazoa; phylum Arthropoda; class Insecta; order Orthoptera; family Trigonidiidae; genus Laupala; species Laupala kohalensis. The sequence goes on along the minus strand of NNCF01128198.1, from coordinate 147,785 downwards.
AACCACAAACTTAGAAACCATATATGCAGAAACGAGAAGTGCTATGAGTTGAAGTTGGGACTAGCGTTCCAAGGTGGTCAAATAGCGGAGATGTATAATTGTTTTCTTCATTATTATACTGATTGTTCTAAAACTTAATAATATGAATAATAACGAAGAAAAAGATGTTATTTAATTTGTATCTGTCAGTTAATAATGTAGTACGAACAATATTCGGTATCTCGCTTGAAATGCATCAGAGCGAACATGGCGACCGGGCGCAATAGTTTCGAGATGACTTCATCTCACCTCAAAGGAAAAAGTTAAATAGATTTCTCAAATGTCCGGTGACTTACAGTTAAAAGTGATGTAGAAAATACAACAGAAAATTTACTACAAATCAAAGTAAAAATCCATCGCTTTCGTGGTTCAATAGTTGATTTCCCTTGAAAATAAGTGTTTTCTCCATAAGGCGCAATGTATTACTCCATCAAATATAATTGCAATTATTTCATTTTAAAGGCCAGTGAGGTTATGTTGTATTCCAAGTTGAAATCACAATAAGGACACGTGATGTTTCGAAGAAGTCATTAGTATTCATTACATGTACTTTAGTCAGTGCTTTATTTATGCCCAATCTTTGAATTTATTCTTTAAAATGATGCCATCGTCGCTTGATTTTTGAATCATAGCGTTAGGATTAACCGATAGATTCTGTTATCGATTGATATCCATCATATACAATATATTAATGGGCTTCGATGGGACTTCTTTTGCGTCCGTAAGTGCTACTAGGCTAGGAGAACATTGAATGGTGTTTATCACTTTACACTTCATAATAGTTTTAATCCCATATTTCATTCTTTTGATGGATTACGATGTCATATGTCTGATTCAGATAAACAGGGACATCAAACCAACGATGGTGCAAACTGCGCCACAAATATTACGTACGATTCTTGAATTATGATGATTCAAATTTAATATTTTAAATTTGTATGAAGCATCAGTGATATAAAGTTGTATAAGAGATAATAATAGTTTCAATTTGTACGATTTGTTAATTTAATATGCAAACAATATATTGATGTTCAATTGGTATCATAAAAAAACTTATTCTTGTGGAGTAATTAACTATTTTTGTGTTAATCCTTTGGCACAAAAGGTTGCTATGATATATATGAATAATTTGACTGAAAAATCAATATTACTGAATGATTATTGCTTCCATTCTCATAAAATTGATTAGTTAGAACGATCTTACAAGCAATTATTTAACAAGTTTTAAAATTAAATACATACATATGTAATATCCCAAATTTTTAAAAAGGCTTTTTCTCCAAGAACACTTATGGTTGGTGAATAAAATTACGAAACTATCTCAAAATCTTGTTTTTTGTGGGGCTTTACGGTTCATGTCGACATCAAAGGTCATTGGAGCCCGAAAAACTTGTACAGGTAGGGAATATGCAGTTACGCACTAGGGAGAGCCAACATGACTCTCCCCGCGTGTGTGGGACTCGCCGAATGATTCAACCCTACCCACTAAAAACCCTCCTGATCTACAACACACCAAAACATATCTCACAACATTCATCAAATGGAGGGGGGGTTAAAATGAAGGGGGACAAAGAATAAGGGGGGACAAAAAATGAGGGGTAGAACAAAAAATGAGAGGAATGGGGAAAAAGAAAAAAACCCTAGCCCTAATGGCGTCGGGATCGAAAAGAACAAGAGGTGACCAAGGGAGATCAGGAAAGAGAAAGGAAGGAGCATATTTGAAATTGAGGGGAAAGATACAATAGGCAAAAAAGGATGAAAACTGATATTGAATCGTATATTTTGGATGAAAAGTTTTATTTTTACAAAACCCCAACGCCGCTGCCGACATCGTGAGCTCTGGGGAAGCATTCGGAGATGGATGTGATCTACGAAGTACAGATATTTTAGACTTTCCAATTTCGACTGCCCTAAAGAAAAAAGAATAGTTGGTGTAACATAACAAAAAGACACGGACGAAGCCGGGGCGGGTTGCTTGTCCGTGATAAGATCCTGACGAAGCTCAGAACAGAAGGACAACTGGAAGACACATTGAAGTCCTCATAGAGGAACACGGCGACACAAGATGCGAATAAAGTAAAGAAGAAGAAAATCCCTGTTCGCCCACAACACTTTTCCTTCTCAATCCTTCGCCCGTATCATAAGGTTATACGGAAGTGCAGTTCTCATGGCATAAACTTTGTCACATTGTAAAGATAAGAGCTGAAATAAATACATGAATAGATTTTACTTATTCCTTCTCTGTTGAATATTGTAATCTAACGAAGAAAATGAACCCGTAGATGGGAGGCCATTTGATGATGTCCTTTCGAAAGGAGGCATCTTGTCAAATTAAGATAGTTATTTCCTGCACTGAAGGAGAAATTATATCTTTTGAACCACACTCATTCATCCATGCCCTATTGATATTTTAAAGAAAGGCGAATGTTTCGGTATTCGTGTACCAGTAAAGTGCTTAATGTAGCGTGAAACTCAGTATATGTAGCTGTTTCAAAATGGATAATGAACACCGCGGCTTCTAGCATTACTTTCTTTAATACTTTTTAAAACTTTTTTTCGTAACTCTTTGACTTTTCAACACGGTAATATATATTACTAACAAAAATATTTGAATATGTATAATACCATCAATTACTCATCAACAACTAAGTATCATTATTTTCTGTTTGGTAGGGAATCTGTGACGCCATTGAATCGAGTTATCTGCGTTTGACCTTTGACCTTTGTTGTTGACATACACAGAGGCATCCACGTCTTTTACTGCACCAAAGTCCAAGTTAAAAATAAAGTCGCCTATTACTGGTTCTTCAAAGGTATAAAAGTCCCCCTAAACGTTGTCCGAATTTTTGACCTGGTAACATGGAGTTAAGGTAAGCAGATTTTTTATTATTTACTTATTTGTAGAAAAAGGTTTACACTTTTCAAATTGATAGTAAATTTTATAAAAAGTAATCAGTTATATATATTGCTTTCTTATATAAAGTGGCGTAGACAATGTGACGCGTATCATACATGTAAAATGAGAAAAATATTGAATCAAAAAGTACTCCAGCAGAATACCAAATATTTGCAATAATGTTATGACAAAATAGCACATTTTCCATCGATCAGCAAGAGATTAGAGTAGAAATGTAGTAATTAAGGCTAAACAAATACTCCAGATTCACTTGTGTAAATAAAATTAATTCTGTAGCCCCATCCTGGCCCGGGTTTTTCTCCGTTTTTCCTTCGGGTAGAGGCGGATTTCTTATACAGGTTCTCTAGGCTTTGTCTAGGGGCGTGTTTATTGTAACAATAAATCGTGAATTTACTGTTATTTCAATTCTTATGATTTGTAAACACTATACTCAGAATAATCTATAGTTCGATAATTACTTGTACATGTAAATTTACAAACATATTTGCGTTAAATTACAAACATATTGACATTACATATGTATTATAACTCGCAGCTAACTTTTTTATCTTATCTAGGAACTTTTGCTGAATTTTTTTGAATCCGCCTCTGCCTTAGGGCCCTTGATCGGAATTGATGGGTTGGTCCCTTCCTTGCTTCCGGAGAGTAAATTAGTTTATTGTCCTCCACGTGGTCATACGCAGTTTGTACTGTTTTGTTTGACAATAAATTTATTATTACCCAGAGTAACGATACGTAATTCCTTAAAATATGTAAATTTATGTTGGGGAAGGGGAATGATTTGTATAACAGCAAAACCATTCCCTATTGTTATCTGCAAATTCGCGATGCGTTTCTTCAAAACCTAATGCAACACTTAAACAAACACTTGCAAAATAATACTAGAGAAATGTTTTAACTCTGGAGAGATATCGGAATATCGATCTCATTTAAGTTGTATTCGAAATGCTAAGAATTTTTATTCTTTTGGGTACTGTTTACTTTTGAGAGTGATCTGGCGAGGCAAATATGTGAAGCTGTTTTGGCAACTTATCGGTTTGTCGATGACATGTAGAGGATGCAGGCGAGAGAAGAGGTCTCATGTGGCTCAACACGTCGACATAGCGTACTAATCTCATCAGTAATAGGAACTATTCTGCAGACTAACGTTCAGGATTAAGCCATATATATTAAACTGGAATATGTTATTCTACTATTTAACCTTGTGGAACACCAGGTGAAGTGTTTCCACCTACAAGTGAAGAATTAGAAACTGTTAATAACTCCGCAATTTGTAGATTCTTTGAAAAATGTACGTTTTTTGTTGTGGCCAGAGGGTGACCAGAAACGATGACGTCTTGCTTTTTGACTCGGACGCAGCGCCATCCACTGTGAAAGCAGGAAAGTCAATGCAAGCTATTTACCCGAAAACGGTGCATATTACTTGCTTAGCACACGCTATGCGTAGGGCGGCAGATGAAGTTAGACCATTTTTAAAAAGTGGATTGCCTAGAGTAAAAGACGAAAAAATTATTGTCGAGATTCCCCACTGCGCTTCAAGACCATGGCTCTCGGTATTCCACTCCCACCAGAACCTGTCATCAGCTGATAAGGTACCTGGATAGATTCAGCAATATACCGCGATTATTTCCAGATGGTGAAGCGTGTTATCGAAAGACTAAATCCTGACGATCCTACTTCAATTGATACGGCTAAAACATTATTTTTAAAGAGTGAAATTGAAGGACAGCTAGTCTTCATAAAGTAAATTTCTGTTGCTTAACACACGTGCACAGGAGAAAGATCCAAGTCTGGAAAGGACTCTAACTGTAGTTAACAAAATTGCATCTGTTTTTGAAAAGTTTTGGGGGAGAAGTTGGAAGAAGGGTGTCTAAGAAAGTGGAAAATGTTCTTGATAAAAAGTCTGGATATAAAATTTTGTGTAGCATTTCTCAAGTGCTAACCGATGAAACATTTGATACTTCCTGCATTGAAGAAGGTCTCACTGCCACTCATTTAGCGCATTTCAAGTATGCTCCAGTTGTATCGGCGGATGTGGAAAGGGGTTTCTCACAGAACAAAAAATGTGGTTTCCGAACAACAGGCGTTCGCTAACTCTCCAGAACCTGCGCACGCTACTGATTATCTACTGCAATAATTCCGAATGAGGTAGATTTTTTTATACGTTCATCTTCCTAGACCATGCAAAATAACGAGTTTAAATTAATTTTTAATTTCAGCTCTAACGGTACGGATGCACATATTGTGCTGAACTCTCACACTCTGGAATTAAGAAAAAAAATTAAAGTCATTTGTTAAGATCATTTTACTGTTTTTTTTAGATAATTTTATTGATATTTTTTTAGATATTTTTAGGTCATCAGATTCCGGACCATGTGTATGATACACGGAAGAAATATATGCAAGGGCATATGATGTTACAGTACCAGCAGACAAAAATAACGAAACGGTTAATCACAGAAGATACGATTACTTAATATTTTTCAGCTGTACCTGCATTAGGTTGTTGTCGGTTCTTGCATTGCATTGTGTGCGTCAGCAGACACACATATTAAAACAAATATTTCCAGAACTCACAGTTATTAAATATTTTTAGGTCCACATACACCAGTCTGTTGTTGGCTGTTGCCTCTCTGTTGTTTGTGGTGCCTTTCGCATCGACTGACTCTTGCAGGAACGAGCAAGTTCATTTGAAAGTAACTAGTGGACGCAACAGTACAGGACATCGGTTGTTGTCTATGTTGGTAGAGCAAGAAAATGAGAAAGGAAGCAACCCTGGTATCACTGTTGTGGATTTCACTCCATCATCCTCCATTTGCAATGGAATCAGAACAGATTTCTTGCTTGTTACTATGATAGGTAAGAACATCGACTGAGAAAATAATAAATCACGCATTACTATACATTACGCGAATACGTAGAATTGCGTTCTTTACCATGAAATCGAAAGAATTAATATGGAGATTTCTGCTACTGATAAGAAGTTATTGCTATACTAGAAAGTAACTTTCGTTAATATTTGTTCTTCATTTATCGATCGTTAATACATATTATTGCGAATTAACATTAGAATTTCCTCAAAAATTAAACATTCTTCTGTTTTATTATTATTGTTCCATTTTATTAGACAAAAAAAATTATCAATCTTCATTTAGTACTTTTTTTCGAAAATTCCGAGCAACTAATTTTTGTTATTTATGTGATAACGATGAGTGTATTATTTCACATTGTTGAACAAAAATTTCGCTACCGAAACGTTGGCAGAGAACGTTTCTAAGAGGAAACCGATTCATTAGTTAGTTTTATATAGCAAGGTACTTAATTTTTGGTACGTTATGAAGTAATATTTTAGTGCAATTGTTATATCTTTTGCTACTGGAGTGGGTGCAATTCTGGTGGATAAATTTGTTATGTCGTTAATACATACCACACGTTAGAAACAAAACAATTTTATTTTCCAGTAGCCAATACACATACAAATTCCGGAATATAATAGCCGATGGTCGCAGTTACAAGAATCCAGTAGACAATTGCCGTTGAAGCGCCGAATCTTAAGTTTCGTCGTGACGTAAGTGATTAATAATTTAAAGATCCTTAAAACGATTTGTTGACGGCGGGTACCACAAAATTTTCCCAGAAGCGGATGAACTCTACACATCAACTCCATAGGATTGGCTAAACAGACAATCTGACCATTCCAGCACCAGTAGATCAAATGACTACCCAGTTCATACATTAGCAAAGTTTGAAGAAACCAGGAATTAGCACTTCACGATCGGAGAATTTAAAAATAGATTCCAAAATTGACAGGTCCTTCGCGAGACAATGAGGAATTTTCAATGTTTCAACACAATCAGAAGTTTCCTGTTACCTCGACAACTCGTGTTGACAGAAACGACCACCTGTGAATCAACGCAAGCGTTTTTCCAATAATTATTCAATCGTAACTTAAGTCCAGACAAATAAGAGTTCAATCTCACTCGGTTTCAGACTCATTTCTTGCATTGTTTTTAAATTTAATATTATCAGTATACTTTAAAATAATACAACTATTAAAATCCCTACATCATCAAAAATTCAAAAAATATTGTAAGTCGATATTGGAATTTTAAAGTCGATACATCGACATAATGAATGAAAAATATCATTCATAACATGTATCAACATTTTTTCAACATCCCTAGTACAATGGTGGAAAAGTACCGCAAATGTGTTAGTTCATTCGCTTTCCGATGAACGAAAATTTTGCTTGCGATATGCTTTAAGAATTAGCCGAATCGGGAGTATTAATTTCATATTGTAGCGATAAATGATTATTATTGTGCGCTATTATGATAGCAATTTTGAGTTTGATGTTTAGAAAGTGGTGAGGGTTTTCACCTTTTGCGTCGAACGTCGATGTCCCTACGTCATAACTTAGGAACTATGAACACGGAAAATATAGTATAATATGTTTTCCTGGCAAATTCGGCGTGATTTTACCACAAAATATTCCGTAAAAATCAAACAATATTGGAGTATACTAAAGCAAATGTGTATTAAATATTTGTTAATTTTTACATTAAATTTATTTAGGTCCTTCGAAACCACTCAGTCCTGGATATGAACTATTGCCTGGATTTGGATATTATAAACTACATCAAGAAGACAAGACATGGGAAGAGGCAAAAGTGGTTTGCGAACAAGAAGGGGCTCATTTATTAATTCTAAATTCCGAAGATGAAGCAAACGCAGTTCACAAACTAATAGAAAAAAGATACACAAATGATATAAGACATATCTTTATAGGCTTTCGAAAGATAGATGGGAAATATGTCACGATTTTTGGTGAGTATATTATTATCTATTCAGTGAGAGAAAATTCGAACCTTTTTCTTGAAACAAAAAGTAAATACATCCAACGGTTAGCTGCACGTTGTACCTTACATTCGGAAATAACAGAGCTTGATATCTTCATTCATTTAGGAGATATCTTAAGTGAATTAATACATATATTAACTTTGTATATTCTATTAATATTTATGTGAATATCTGTTCCCTAAGGAGAAAATTAACCGCTAGTTGGCAAGTTACTTCATATGAACAAAGAGTAAAATAATAGTGTATGCAGTAAAGCAAGTGATGCGCGTTATTTTAGATGGCATGAGCTTCTGAACCACAAAATGTTAAAATAATTTGAAAGATTGAAATGGCAGAAATTAATAATCCATACTCTTCAATTTCCTAGTTTGAGAAAACTAAATTTAATTGTTTCAATGATGAATGGGAGTATATGACGCAATTATCACTCTTCCTTGAATTTTCAAATGTATCTCACTCGTGTCTCCTTAAACCAACTCTAATGAATAATGTTTTGTACCTTTTTTCCAAAAAACTTTCTCATGGTGCGAATGTGAACACATCGTCCGATGTTATGCCATATAAATAACAATAATTTTCAGATTACAAAAATACCCAACGACAGTAAAAAACATTAAACGTGTGTGTAATTGAGAACACGTCTTAACCCCTTGTACTCATCTTTGATAAGAAACCTGTTTATAGAATCATGATACTGTGCTTACGTAATGTAAGCTTACGTAAGAAAATGCAACTAGTAGATTCGCGAAAAGGTACCACTTATCAACATGTTTGTAACTATTAAATAGATCGTGAGAACAGTAAATGAGCACAATTTAATTTTAAAAGTAAATAAACGGTGTGAGTAGCGAAACCTGTGGGGCAATTATGAAGCGACTTTATTTTGCGCGATATTCACAGAATCAAGCACGTAGATTTCCTGGTATTTGCAAGTAGCATAACAACATACCTCATTACTAAATAAAAAATTATTACTTTTCTTAGTGGGTATTAAGGCTCGTCGACATCGAGGTCATTGAAGCCCTAAAAACTTGTACAGGTAGGGAAAAATGTAGTTTCGCACTAAGGAGAGCCAACATGACTGTCCCTGCGTGTGGGACTCGCCGAATGACTCAACCATACCCACTAAAAACCCTCCTGAATTACAACATACCAAAACATATCTCAAAACCAAAACATTGAGGAAAAAAATGAGAAGGGGAAGAAAAAATGCGGAAAATGAATGATACCCTAGCACAAAAGGTGACCAAGGAAGGTCAGGAAAGAGAGATGAAGAAGCATAGCACAAATAAGTAGAAGAAATTCCAGGTTCAGCTAGGGGTCCCCGTGTTTGCCGAACATGAACTTACTTGATGTAAGTCCCCCGGGGGAATTATTACATTAAAATAAATAAAACAAGAAAAAGCACATTGTTGAAATTGAGCATTCCGAATCTTCTTGTGATCAAAGGAGAATACTTTAAATTATATTTTGACAAGTGAATGTCAAGGGAGATCGTATATTTACAAAAAGTTACTTTCAGATATAGATATTGCCATAATATCTGAATTATCTGTTTCTAGGGAATTTACTGGCGGATGCTGGTTACTCAAAATGGGGAGCAGGTGAACCAAACTCAAGTGGTGGGAACGAAGATTGTGGTTCAATCGAGAACCTCACAATGGGATTGAATGATTGTCCGTGTACATCATTCAATACACATTTTTTATGTGAGAGAAGTTTTTTATAATTTATATTGTTAATACGATGTAAAACATTTTCAATTATGTGTTTTTCATGTTGTAATACTTTCATTTCTGTCTGATAATTCAATTGTTCATAGTAAGAAAGTATTGGGAAAAAGGAATTAATCTTCTAGTCTCAGTACAAAATATATTTTTTAATGTGTATCAATATAAATATATTTACATATATCTAACATTGTACCTATTTTCATTTGTAAGGCATCTTAAGGACGAATTTACAATAGTTACTTGTAATGTATCGTCCCGTATATATGTTGCACCACTTATGAATAGTTCTTTCAATGTGGATATAGTCTTAGAGATATTAAAAAGTTATCATTTTAAAATATGTAATTGATTGTTTTATAAGGTTTTTGTACATTTTTGGCTATATTTTCTTTTGAATTTATAATCACGTTCGTATTGTGTATGATAAAAAAAATAATCTCCTGATATAATAAAAGATTTCTTTCTTTAAAATCTCCTTTTACAACTTGAGTTAAAATCTGGTGCATTCCTAGTAGTAAAAAAAATTAAAAATTAACATTATTTTCTTTTGATTGGTGTGGTATAAACGTTCTAATGGCTCACTAACGTTTTTTAAAATATTTAGTAAATTATGACTTTTTCTATCCACGCAGTACTCTCATCAAATTTCTGTATACGACGATTACAAGTGTTAGTAATTCATTTCCTTCTAGAATCGACTTGACCCAAGTATCGAATCGGAAAAATGGGATCTCCTAGTAGAACTGACGCAAAGTTTAAAACTATCATATTCACCAAATAAGAGTTGGCATAATATATTCATGTTTTCTCTTTCGTTGCTTCCCAGTTATGAGTACAGTGTGAACAAAGAAATGTATACCCAATTGGAACTGTCTCATAAAATTTATTTTCCTACGTAAAATGATAAATTTCTCTGGAAAAGTAAGTTTATGTGTCTCCAGTACTTGATGGATATTAGAACCTGCCGGATATTTTTTCTCAATGAGTAAATAAGTACTTAAATAAATAAGTTCCTAAATAAACAAATAAATATTTTACTTAAATATATGATTCAAAAATTTAGTTGTCTCTTAGTTTTAGTATACCGTATCCTCTTGTTATTTCTTTTTTGTTATCTATAAGTATGATAATAAAATAGAAAAATACGAAAATATTGAATTTATTTTAAAAGTGTTTTTAAAAAAATAACCTTGTTTCTTATAAATTTCAAAATTATTTTTACAAACATTTATAGCTGTGATTAAAACATTAATTGGAAAAGACGTAAGTACTTGCCGATGCATGTACTTTCCTCACAATTCTTTGTCAAATATTTTTTGCATTTTGTATGCACCCAACGGGACAATACTTTGCAAACATTTACCACTACACGCCAAACTATTATTACAAATAATACCCAAATGAGTGTAACTGATATTAGAAAAATAACATCTTTTCTTTAAACGTGTTTTTAAAGAAATCGTAAATAAATAACTTTATTTTTTTAAACCAGTCACAAACTGCATATGACGACGTGGAAGACAATATACTAATTTACTCTCCGGAAGGAAGCAAGCAAGGGACATTCCAATCAATTCCGATCAAGAGCCCTAAACAGAGAACGTATTAATATTTCAGTACACTCCTAATATAAGAATAAAAATGAATTTGGTTGTGTGTTATAATATTAAAAAATGCCTACAAATTTGGGTTAATAACACAGCTTTTTCACAGATACATAAACTATAAATTATTAAGAAAATATTGTTTATAAATCGTAAATATTAAAATAAACCTAAATTAGGTATTTTTTATTTCAATAGACGCCGACCCTGGATAAGAGCCTAGAGAACCTGAATAAAAAATTCGTTTCTTCCTAAATGGAAAACCGGAGAAAATCCCAGGCCAGAGCGAACTAAAATAATCTTTTGCATACTTTTAGAGATGTTTAATTTTTTAAACCTGTAAGCGAAAAAGCACATGTTCTTTTCCGCGGTGGGACGATTTGGGTGACAAATATCGGTTTGATATCTACATTACTCTGTCAATGCAACACACGTCCTTCCCAATTCATGGGTTTGTATGGAACTGTAGTTCTCACGATCTAAACTTCTTCAAACCATAAAAATTAGACATGAATAGATTTTCTTTACTGTTTTGTGTTTAATTTTGTAATAAAAAAATCACAATGAAGCCAGAGAAACAGCCGAAGACAGCAGTACATTTGACAGCGTTATTCATTCAATTGAGATAAATAATTATTACACAAACAGAGAAAATGTAATATTTTCGTAAAACTCTTGAAAACAATTAAAATAAGACTTCGTTCACCCATGTTATGGGGTTATCAACATAAGACCCATGCAATAGATATATAGTGGTTCACATATTTGTTATTGTATCAAAGTCCACCTTGATAATAAATGCTTACGTTATTGTATAAAAGTCCACCTGAACGTTGTCTAAGTATTTGACTCGGTAACATGGCAATCAGTTAAGAACAATATTTTTTAATTATTACTAAATTAGAAATTTACACTTCTGAGTGAAATGATAAGAAATATAAATTTTCCACTTATATGTAACATTCTTATAAATAAATCGTAAAAAAATTTATACGACGTATGACTCGAGTAACATGCAATTTATTTCATGGAAAAACGACCGCAAAGAATACCTTTATTTTCATCAATATTTAAGAAGAAACAATTTTGCGGCATATTTTCCTGTACATAGATCAGTAACACAAGATATGTAATGTGAACAAATTAAGTAATAAGGTCATATTAAGTAATAACAAATATAATTTTTCTCTATGTACATAAAATATATAGTGTTGAAATACATAAATTTATATCGAGGCAGTGGGGTGTTTTGCTTCATATCCAAACCACTTAAAATTGCTTTTTGAAAATTTGTATTCTTTGTTTTGTGAATCTACAAATCATAATACTTTACCGTAAATTGTAATAAATACTCTCAAAATATGTTTTCCGGGAACCGTTTAATTCTACAAAATTGAAAAAAAATCGCAGCCCATTTGAGGTAAAAACAAAGAACTAAGAATTGAACAACACTATTTATTTGGATACAGTTTGCTTTTGAGATACAGTTTGCTATTTACAGACATTATGCAGACGAGACATGTTACTCTACTATATAACTCGCGGAAACTCGTTGTCTATGTGGTTGCTTTGAGAACGGGACCCAAGTATGAGAGGCAATGGGAAGGCAACTTCGAAATAGTGATAGTTTAGTTTCGGCGACTTATAATTTACTCTGAAGAATATACAATACTTGGAAGACCCAGCACTCAACAATCGATCGTATTTTTATTTTCATTTAATCATAGAAAAATTGTTTTACTTTTTCTTCGCAAGAAGGTCTTCTTCACCCCAGACGACCAAAAATCGCCTGACTTGTTAACCGGACATTAGACGTGGGCATCTGCCTGGCGTAGCAAACGTCTAATAAAAGCGAACTCTTGAATGTTTTCTGGGAAAAGAAATGTTAAATGATGAAATGACAAGAAACCTTCACTTAATGTTTTCACACTCTAAAGTAAGTAAATTTGTGCGATTAGCTCCTCCCCGTTACGCGCATGAGGATCCTAAATTTTCTGGAATGTTTTCATAATAATGTACACTAGATAAACCGGTATTTATACACATGTGAAATTAATTGAAACGAGATGAGCGTATATAGTTATTTACAAGGAATATTTTCCCAATACTGTGTTTTACGCAACGTAGTGAAGAAAAGACGTATTCCGGATCCGCGCCAAGATAGCACATGTTAACATGGTTGTAACAATTAAAGCACAATTAAATATCGTAAGAATTAAATATTTCGAGAAAACAGTAAAGGAGCATGGTAAAACCGTTATTTGATTTTTAAGGTAAATAAACGTCGCGAGTAACGTAACCTGTGGGGCAGTTTTTGAAGCTATTTTACTTAACGCGATATTCGCTGACAATGAGGAAGTAGATAAAGCGCGTGCCTCCAAGCGGGAGGGGTGACGTCATAGAGACGGAGAAGTTACGCAGACAGACCGATCGCGAAGAAATGTTAACATGATGAGAACCCTGCTTTGTTCACAGCTATAGACGCAGGGTGACCAGAGGGTCGAAGAAATGAAATAATAATACAAAATTTGGGATTGAATGATTTGCCGTGTTCAACATATTTAATAAAATATATACATGGACGAATGCATTTATGAATAAAATTACAGTTAAAATAATACCACATGGCAAATATTTCTCTTAATTTGTTGAACACAGTGTGAAATCTCTCTTCACTTAAAAGTACTTGTGTAATGTCGTTACGAAAAGCAAAATAAGATTCGTAAATACAGTAAAAAATAATTTTGGAATGTTCTATAAACCCCTCTCGTTCACATCGCTATTATTCTTCATGTTCTTTTATCGTAGTTTTCAACTTTCTTTTACTTTGTCCAATACACACCTTATCACAATCATTAAATTCAATTTTGTTTACAATTTCCATAGCTTCACCTATATTTACAGTATCTTTAATACTCTTTGCAAACACTACATTATTGCATGTTTTATAGATAACTTTGGCATTTATATTATCAAAAGAGTAATAAGTATGAGTATAAAAATTATAAATATAATGAAAATAATAAATATATAAAGCATTATTTAAAAATGTATATGATAAAGTAAAGAAATATAACTAACGTTTTTTCGGGTTCAAAGCCAATAATTCAACTTCTTAGTGTCTTTCATGGGAGATTTGAAAGTACAATAAATTGTCAGAATTCGAATTTACCTCTGCTTCATCCATGTTAAATTATATTTAACATACTTGAAATAGCAAATAAATGCGTGAATGTAGCGCATTCACGCATTATTTTACTGCGTCTATACCAAACTTTAAAGAGCAATACCGCTTATGCGGATGTAATGCATACTAATTTACTTTACGTATAGAAAATTTAAGTAAAATTGTAGGCCTTGTTTTTGATAAATATTCAAAAACGTACTTGGACCTTCATGCGGAGTACCCTTTGTTTTAAAGCAAAAAGAAAATCAGAGCACGTGCATCGATAACAAGTAAATTCTACAGTAAATACGAAATATGACTCAAACTGATTCATGCATTTACTCAGAACCGCTGCGTACAGAGAGAGACAGACAGACGGACGTTATGCCAAAAACAACTTTTTCGGAATCACGGGTTACGAAAACGGATATTACCGCAAAAGTCTCGTTTTCGAATTTTTTCACCTTTACTATAATTTCTATGTTCTACGTTTATAAGAAAGTAATATAAAATATATATACTCTCATTTAACTATGAAATCGAATATAATTTGCTACCTAATGTGATAAATTTATCCAGTAAAGTATCTTCATACGTCTTCAATATACCATGGATATTCTAACTTATCGGAATTTTTTTAAATCATCAAACATACTATGTTCATTCCTCAAGAAGTATTTGAACAACAATTCAATTATTTTACTAATATACATGAACATTTTTAAATTTTTCTTTTTTATTATATCGTTTTCTTTCATTATTTATATTTTTAATTACTTTAATAATAAAAAATAGAAAAAAATGCAAAACATTTTAATGTATATTAGTTTTCAAAAAATAACAACATTGTTTGTTATAAATTTGTAACTTAATGAATTATATATAAAAACATAAGACAGTGATTGTTAAACAAGTAAGTACATCAGATGTACGTACTTTCTTTACAATTCTTTACAATATTATTTTCTCAAGTTGTACCGAGCTCCCGTCAGGTGAATAGTGTGCGCAAATTTAGCTGAACACGAAGAGCGATTATTACAAATCCTGCACTTAAACTCTGTAAAAGTTATTAGAATAATAATTTCTTATGTTCTGGAAACCTGTTTAACAAAATAGGTGGGTTTTTTTTCACAATACTGATGAAAGAATTGCGGAGTTACGGTTTTCATCGTCAGAATGTTCACCCGCACTTTCGATTTGCAGAGCCTTTTTGATTCGGAAAGCGAGTCAGCTACAAATATTGGAATAAAATAAGTTTCAAAACGACATTGTGACTTGAATATCTTGGAAAACATTGGAGTGTTTCATTGCACTACAAAACCGTTTGAGTTTTTCAGTAGAGAAGAAGGAGTAGTTGAAACTATAGTTATATTTTCATGTTATTCTATAAATCTATTTATTTTTTCTTAATTAACATTTTTGTGTTTTCATTTAACTCCTATACATTTGTTACTATTTTCTTCATCCAAAAATTTTTAAACAGATTCATCTGATATTTTCAAAATATAAATTGTTTTTCTTTAACTATATTTAATTCTATTCTATCCTACCATACATTTTCAATTATCTCATTTTGTAGCACTGAAGAAGGCCGCTACGTAATCAGAAAAGCTTTCTCTAACAAATAGTTTAGAAAGAGATACTATGTATTTCTCAATAATATTGTACATGAAAACTCTTGGAATACCACAGTCACCTTAAAGAACCAAATAATTCAATGTCAAAAAAAATTCTTTAAAGTTATGTTATTTAGATACATTTATGCCATCATTTAAAGAAATATCGAATACCAAAAAATAATTTAAATTACAAACAAATACGAAACTAATAAGAATATTACATTTTGAATAAAGAACAAAATGAAAGTGATAACTGAGGTTCAAACTGATACATGACGTCCTAAATCTTTCCATGTCTCGTCATCAACTCTCAAGTTCGTGCCCCGTGACCTTTCATGTTTTCCTTGTAAGATACTGTTCTAAAATCTTGTGTGATCACAAAGTTATTTATGTTTTTATACATTTTATTCTGTATTTTATGTTTGTTATTGTACATGATAAAAATAATGAAAAATTGAAAATGACAATATTGTCAGATAAATTCAAGTAATGACACTTCGGGGACCATAAATGACAAAAATCAACAAAGCAAGTTCTTATGGTTAAATGAAAGAAGATGATCGTCGAGTTGCAAACATTTTAAATTTTCCAACTTCGACCACTCTACTGTATAACGAAGAGTTGGCGCAATAGACGCGGACGATACCCGGTCGGGTTGCTCGTCTGTACTAAGATCGTGACGAAGCTCAGAGTAGAACGAAGCCTCAAACACACATTGATATATGTCACTGATCCTTCACGAGGACGTAAGGAATGTGCCCTTTCTTTTACAGCATTTATCAGATTAATCATGTTACGTCGAATGAAAATGGGAGACGGGACCGGGGTTCGAACCCGGGACCTTAAGCTCTGCGCGCTCATGCGCCTACCGACTGCGCCATCCCGTTCGCCACCCGGGCCCGTCTACCATTCTCATTCAACTTGTGAAACCCAAAGTCGGTAGGCGCATGAGCGCGCAGAGCTCAAGGTCCCGGGTTCGAACCCCGGTGCCGTCTCCCATTTTCATTCGACGTAACATGATTAATCTGTTACCTGGCGGTGAGGTTCACCGCAATCTAAGAGATTTCAATGTTTGTGAAACAGCATTTATCCTTTACAATTCCTTCGCTGTATTGAAATATTCCTTCAAGTATTGAAATAAATACATGAATAGATTTAACTTATTCCTTCTCCGTCGGATATTGTAAAATAACGAAGAAAATGTAGCCGTAGATATAAACACATTTGATGATGTCTTTCCGATAGGAGGCATCTTGTCAAATTAAGATAATTATTTCTTGGAGAGAAGGAGAAATGGCCATTTTTGCAACACCCTCATTTATATATGACTAATAACACTTTAAAGAAAGACTAATGTATTTTTTTATATATTGTACGTACAAGTAAATAGCATATTGTGGCATGAAATTCATTATAAATAGCTCTTTCAAATTCGGACTTTAAATTGTTACTGGTTACAATATGCACTTCCATATATTTTGGAACTCTTTCATATCTCTTTTAGACATATAAAGATTGGAAGTATATACTGCAAGCAAAAGAATGAATTTAAATTTTAATCCAAATTTAAAATTTGAATTTAAAAGAAATATACCAACTCATCCTTAAGGAAGAAAAAATCATTATATAATGTGTAGTAGCTCATCTATAATCCCATTGCATAGGGGTTATCTGCGTATGACCTTTGCGATTGATGTTCCGTGGTTACGACGTATTTCATCGCACAAAAGTCAGAGATAATAATAAATAGTTGCTCATCACTGATTCCGGAAAGGTATAAAACTTCCCTTGCTCGTAGTCTGACATTTTGTCTCTAACATGGCGATAAGGTAAGAGGATTTATTAATACTTTCATTAACTAGAAGACAAGTTAACATTTTTATTGTGAAATAGTAGTAAATAATTCAAAATGTATGCACTTACAAATTGCTACGTTTGTTGTTTTAATATATTTTCCTACGCACTTTCATATGCAGTTTGTAACTGTCTTTTTGACAATAAATTAAATTAATTTAGCTATCTGAAATAATGCATCGTTGAAAATTTGACATGATACGTGTAATATAAAATATACCTCATCGAAAAACACTATCGAAGAATAACAAATATTTGCAATAATATTAAAGAAGCTTTTTTTCCTTGTAGATCGATCACTAACAAACGATCGCTGTCAATGTGTGGTTTTA
The DNA here is from genome assembly GCA_002313205.1 of Laupala kohalensis. Lineage (NCBI taxonomy): Eukaryota > Metazoa > Arthropoda > Insecta > Orthoptera > Trigonidiidae > Laupala > Laupala kohalensis. The sequence goes on along the minus strand of NNCF01128198.1, from coordinate 129,661 downwards.
CTCCGGAAAATAAAATTGAGAGTTTATAAATTACTTAACTTCATAAACCCTTAAAATGTATATATTAATTTCGCAGGAGTGGGGATGTTTTGCACAATATTTCAACTATTATCTATTTTATTTTCTTAATTTTTATAATCTGTAGTGTATCTTCACAGCATAATGCTGTATTGTAAAGGGGAAGACTCCCTTGAAAAAGAAATGTTCGAGTAACTTTACAACATTGAAAAAAATATCGAAATATCGATTTCATTTCAGTAGAATATGAAGCACTAAGAATTCATGTGTCAGAGAGGAGAGATCAGATCAAGTTTTGGGTCTCGAAATGTGGAAGTAGTATGCTAATCTTATCAGTAAATAGAACGATATTGTTATCTACCGAATGAATATGTTCTTATGCCCTAGGAATCAAATATGTTACTTTAATAATTAATACGAGTAACTAGCTATGTAAGTAGTTTCCTTTATTCAATCGAGTCCGAGATTATGTCTGAGGTGTAATAATGGAACTATTTGGAAGTTGGTGTACAGTAAACTCCACAAACTATAATTTTCTCACAAGGACGTTTCATGTCGCTACAAGAGTAGACAATTATAACGAAACAATATTAATCAGAACTTACATGCATTTAATGTTTTACAGCTCCACCTACACCAGTCTGTTGTTGTCTGTTGTCTCTCTATGGTTGGTCTTGCCGTTTGCATTGACTGCGTATTGCATCAACGAGAAATCTCATTTGAGAGTGACTAGTGGACGCAACAGTACGGGACATTGGATGTTGTCTTTGCATCTGGAACAACAAAATGCCAAGGGAACAATTCCTGACGTCACTGTCGTGGATTTCACGCCATCAACCTCCATTTGCGATGGAATCAGAACATATTCGTTACTTGTTACAATGATCGGTAAGCGAAACAATTGAGAATCTAATATCATGCAACACTATTCATCGTGAGGTATAACCGGGAGACGTTATCCAGGGATGCGCCGAACTCGTTATTTGCTAAACAGTGTAAGAATATTCACATTCATTTCTTTTAATTATTCGCTTATTAGATGTTTTAATTTAAATTATCAAAGGTTATTAGTAGAATTTTCCTTGAATAAAAAAAATGGAAACTAAACATGTTCTGGTTGGGTTATAACTCTTCTGCTGCATTTCACATAAAAAGTTTACAATCATCTAATATACTGTTAGCAAAAATGAATCGTTAACACCAAGACTGACTCTTGTCCTGAAAGTGCTTTCTCCAACTAGTATAAGTGCTTCTAAGGATCAGTCTGCACTTTGCGTTGCCAACAGTCGGTACGTGGGAACGAAGCCGACGCAGCATGTACATTTAAATGGAACCGTCTCAACATTCAGCGTTGCGTCTATTCCACGCTCGATGGTCATTTCCTCCGCTGTTCATCTGCGTTGGCTACAGGCTGCATATCGTGAAGGAATGAGGGTTTTTCACAGTGTATCTTAAGGCACAGTCCCTATATTGCAGATATGCCTTTCGGTGCCGCAAGACCTTGAGCGTGGCCATTGGGACCTCTTTTGCACGAAGGCTGTACATTTAGTCGCTGCCTAGACATTTAAACCAATCAGAATGAAATGTTACGTAACAAGCCCGCCTAATCAAATTCTTTTTGGATCTGCGACGTAATTGAATGATATATTTGATTTTTATTAAGTACAATATTTTGTAATTTTGTCAAATTAAATGGACTTTTTTCCGGCTTTAAAGAATTTTCCTTTCTGGCCCTTCATATTTTTTAGTGAATTAATTAAGAATGAATGATAAGAGCGCTGATTCTTAACATTATTAAAATGTTTTATTTATTTTTCTTATAAAATCAAATTTAGTAATTTACTTTCGCTATTTATTTTTGTTTTTAAAGAAGGAATTTTTAAAAGCTTTTTTGTACTGGGACTAAATTTATCACAAATTTGACAAGATTATTCGTATCTCATTTGCCAATTTCTGAGTTGTTATATGTGTGATAGGTTAATTACAATTTTAAATCATTATGTTGACAATAACTCTGCAAACCTTTGTAGCTATAATTTCTTAATAATATATTTTGAAAGAAGATGTGGTTTTAAAGAAGGTATCGATCACTGTATTTTGCAAATAAATATTGAAAAAAGAATTAGTAAATAAGGATATTTTTCAAAAAATACTACGTATTTGAAATGTACTCTTTGAAATAATTTGTCACCCTTCAAAACCTTTCGACACAATTCGGAATGAATAAAACAGATCTTTTTAATATAGAAGACTGCATCCCAAAATTTTTTACAAATAACTTTAAAATCTTATTTCATTAATTAATCCCCGCTTTCCCACCCCGGTCGTAGTCGCCGCCCGCCTCCTATTGGTGCTTGCTTTCGCAGCACGGCGCCGACATCACTAACCGCGCCCAAGATGCAGTTACTGCTGTCTGCGGGTAATCGAGGAACTACTAGCTACCGCAGTCTTCAAATTATGCGTATGCTACATTTTGTTGTTGGCTGCTCTCTCTCTATTGTCTGTCGTGCCTTTTGCATTGACTGACGATTCCAACAACGAGCAAGTTCAATTCAGAATGACTTCTAGATGCAACAGTACACCTTAACTACCATTCATCGTTATTTACCATTATTTTTCCGATATATCACGTGTTTAACTTTCCGATGTAGTTATGTTATTAACAACAAATGAATTAAATAATTTGTCTATGTGAGATATTATTAACAAAAATGCTTGTCACCAAACTCCAAAAACAATATATACAAATTGACAATTACGATCAAAGTTACGTGATGCAATTTTCTCCTTTTTGCGAAAATGTAATTAAATAACCTTAAGATCATTGAAGTAGATAGGATTGGACATATCAAAAGAAATATAATTGATATTTATAATAATGTGTGTATAAATATATCTTATTCAATTAGTTATTAATAGTGACTAAAATATTTGGAAAAGATCATTTCATTTCATTTGCTTTCCTCAAATACCATAGTAACGAATGTATACGCTAGACTACAAAATATAGAATATAAACAAATGTATATTTTGTCTATATTAATCAATAAATACTTCTTCTGGTAAATATTTTATCAGGTAGATATAATTTGTAATTCAACAACAGAGGGATAATAGAGTTAATATACTTTCCAGACCCTAGCAAAGAATTTTACTATTCGTTTGAGCCAAGGTCTTTGAAAAAAATCTGTGCCCTGAGAAATTCAGTTTTTTTGCTGTACGATAAAATATTAACTTCAATATTCATTTTATAACAGAAAAGAGGAGAATAATTACAACCGAAGCAAAAGAGGAACAATTTGAAAGACTGGAGTATCTTTTGTTTTCCGCTTCACGTGAAATGACCCATATAGGGTAGGTTATACGACAAATGTCGCATAAACGTTTCCACAAGCGTCTTACATAGCGTTAAAGAAAATAAAGATAAAAAATAAATATTACTCACATATTCAATGTTAAATGCGTCTTCTTTTCTTTATTAGTTATGTGAGCAATGAAAGTTTAAAAAAAGCAAATTGTGATTTAGATCCTTTCTAAAAAGTACAATTCAATTATACAAAATGTTATTAAATAGTACTGTGGCATAATTTTATTTTATGAGTATACATAATTTTATTGCTGTTATTTCGATTTTAACTGACAAAATAATGATAAAAATACAAAAACCAATCAAATACACCACAAATTTTGACAATCAGTATACGATTTAGCATATCATATGCAATTTGACAGCTTTTTGACAAATTGTAATTAATACCGTTGAAATAAATTGTTCACTACGTGTACGAAGAATACCACAAAATATTTGCAGAAGCAGATGAACTCTATACATCAACTCCACAGGATTGGCTGAGTAGACAACGATCTGACTGTTCCAGCACCAGTAGATCAAATGACTACCCAGTTCATACATTAGACAAGGTTGAAGAAACCAAAGATTAGCACTTCACGATCGGAGAATTTTAGATTCCAAAATTGACAGGTCTTTTGCGAGACAATGAGGAATTTTCAATGTTTCAACACAATCAGAAGTTTCCTGTTACCTCGACAACTCGTGTTGACAGAAACGACCACCTGTGAATCAACGCAAGCGTTTTTCCAATAATTATTCAATCGTAACTTAAGTCCAGACAAATAAGAGTTCAATCTCACTCGGTTTCAGACTTATTTCTTGCATTGTTTTTAAATTTAATATTATCAGTATACTTTAAAATAATACAAGTATTAAAAACCCTACAATATCAAAAATTCAAAAAATATTGTAAGTCGATATTGAAATTTTAAAGTCGATACATCGACAAAATGAATGAAAAATATCATTCTTAACGTGTATCAACATTTTTTCAACATCCCTAGTACAATGATCGAGAAGTACCGACAATGTGTTAGTTCATTCATTTTCCGATGAACGAAAATTTTGCTTGCGATATGCTTTAAGAATTAGCCGAATCGGGAGTATTAATTTCTTATTGTAGCGATAAATGGTTTCCTCCTTTTAAATGATTATTATTGTGCGCTATTATGATAGCAATTTTGAGTTTGATGTTTAAAAAGTGGTGACGGATTTCACCTTTTGCGTCAAACGTCGATGTCCCTACGTCATAACTTAGCAACTATGTACACGGAAAATATAGTATAATATGTTTTCCTGGCAAATTCGGCGTGATTTTACCACAAAATATTCCGTAAAAATCAAACAATATTGGAGTATACTAAAGCAAATGTGTATTAAATATTTGTTAATTTTTACATTAAATTTATTTAGGTCCTTCGAAACCACTCAGTCCTGGATATGAACTATTGCCTGGATTTGGATATTATAAACTACATCAAGAAGACAAGACATGGGAAGAGGCAAAAGTGGTTTGCGAACAAGAAGGGGCTCATTTATTAATTCTTAATTCCGAAGATGAAGCAAACGCAGTTCACAAACTGATTAAGAAATACAAAGATGTTCCTAAACATATCCTCATAGGGTTTCGAGATATTGAAGAAGGAAAATATGTCACGATTTTTGGTGAGTATATTATTTTCTATTCAGTGGGATAAAATACGAACGTGCTTTTTGAATCAAAAAGTAAATACATCCAACGGTTAACTGCACGTTGTACCTTACATTCGGAAATAACAGAGCTTGATATCTTCATTCATTTAGGAGATATCTTAAGTGAATTAATACATATATTAACTTTGTATATTCTATTAATATTTATGTGAATATCTGTTCCCTAAGGAGAAAATTAACCGCTAGTTGGCAAGTTACTTCATATGAACAAAGAGTAAAATAATAGTGTATGCAGTAAAGCAAGTGATGCGCGTTATTTTAGATGGCATGAGCTTATGAACCACAAAATATTAAAATAATTTGAAAGTTTGAAATGGCAGAAAGTCATAATCCATACTCTTCAATTTCTTAGTTTGAGAAAACTAAATTTAATTGTTTCAATGATGAATGGGAGTATATGACGCAATTATTACTCTTCCTTGAATTTCCAAATGTATCTCACTCGTGTCTCCTTAAACCAACTCTAATGTATAATGTTTTGTTCCTTTTTTCAAAAAAAAATAAAAAAATTTCTTATGGTGCGAATGTGAACATATCATCCGATGTTATGCCATATAAATAACAATAATTTTCAGATTACAAAACTACCCAACGACAGTAAAAATCATTAAACGTGTGTGTAATGGAGAAGTCTCTTAACCCCTTGTACTCTTCATTGGTAAGAAACCTGTTTATAGGATCATGATACTGTGCTTACGTAATGTTGTGAAGAAAATGCAACGAGTAGGCCCGCGAAAATGTATCACATATTAACATGTTTGTAACAAATAAATAGTTCATGAAAACAGAAAATGAGCACAATTTTATTTTGAAAATAAATAATCGGTGTGAGTAGCGAAACCTGAGGGGCAGTTAAAAGAAACTTTATTATGCTCGATATTCACTGAATCAAGCGCGCAGATTCCATTGGATTTTCAAGTAGCATAACAACTTACTACAATTTTAAATAATAAATTGTTACTTTCCTTTGTGGGGCTTTACGGCTCGTCGACATCAAGGTCATTGGTGCTCTAAAAACTCATAAAGGTAGGGAAAATGCAGTTACGCACTAAGGAGAGCCAAAATGACTGTCCCTGCGTGAGACTCGACGAATGACTGGACCATACCCAACAAACTACCCTCTTGAATTACAACACACCAAAAACATATCTCTAAACCAAAAATCAAAACATTGAGGACAAAAAATGAGGGGGATGAGGAAAATGAGGAAAATGAAAGATACCCCAGCCCGAATAGCGTCGAGATCGAAAAGAACAACAGATGGCAAAGGAAGGTCAGGAAAGAGAGCGGAATGAGTATGGCACAAGTAAGTGGAAGTAATGCCAGACCCAGCTCGAGGCCCCGTGTTTGCCCAACGCGAACTTAGTTGATATACGAGTATCGTATATCAACTAATTAGTCGTATGTCCCCCGGGGGAATTATTACTTTAAAATAAATAATACAATAAAAAGCGCATTGTTGAAATGGATCATTCCGAATCTTCTTGTGATCAAAGGACAATACTTTAAGTAATATTTTGACAAGTGAATGTCAAGGGAGATTGTATATTTACAAAAAGTTACTTTTAGATGTAGATATTGTCATATTGTCCTCCATAATATCTGAATTATCTTTGTTTCTAGGGAAATCACTGGCCGATGCTGGTTACTCAAAATGGGGAGCAGGTGAACCAAACTTACATACCTCAGTGGGAGGGAAGGAAGATTGTGGTACAATCGAGAGAGACACAATGGGATTGAATGATTATCCGTGCGAAACACTTAGTACACATTTTATATGTGAAAGAAGTTTTTTATAAATTATATTGTAAATACGATATAACATGGAAAACTTTTTTAATGAAGTGGTTTTCATGCTGTAATATTTTCATTTCCGCCTGTTGATTCAATTTATAATAGTAAGAAAGTATTGGGAAAAAAGAAATTAATCTTCAAGTCCCAGTACAAAATAAATTTTTGAATATGTTTTAATATAAATATGTTTCCAAATGTCTAACATTGCCCGTATTTTGTTTTGGATGGCAACATAAGAACGAATTTACAATACTTCCTTGTAATGTATCGTCGCATAAGTATGCTGTACTATTTTTTGAATAGTTTATTCAATGTGGATATAGTCAGAAATTAACTGAAACGAGATGAGCCTTTATAGTTATTTAGGATGAACATTTGTTTTCGTGAATAATATGGCAGAAGCTTCTTTCCGCCACCAAATAATTACAATCAGTTTCACATATTTAGCATTAACAAAGTAAAGAGGANATAATAATAATAATAATAATAAATTTATTGTCAAAAAACAGTACAAACTGCGTATGACCACGTGGAGGACAATAAACTAATTTACTCTCCGGAAGCAAGCAAGGGACCATCCCATCAATTCCGATCAAGGGCCCTAAGGCGGAGGCGGATTCAAAACTTTCAGCAAAAGTTCCTAGATAAGATAAAAAAGTTAGCTGCGACTTATAATGCATATATAATGTCAATATGTTTGTAATTTAACGCAAATATGTTTGTAAATTTACATGTACAACTTATTATGGAACTATAGATTATTCTGAGTATAGTGTTTAAAAATCATAAGAGTTGAAAAAACACTAAATTCACGATTTATTGTTACAATAAACACGCCCCTAGACAAAGCCTAGAGAACCTGTACAAACATATTGACATTCTATTAGTATTATAACTCGCAGCTAACTTTTTATCTTATCTAGGAATTTTTGCTGAATTTTTTTTGAATCCGCCTCTGCCTTAGGACCCTTGATCGGAATTGATGGGATGGTCCCTTGCTTGCTTCCGGAGAGTAAATTAGTTTATTGTCCTCCACGTGGTCATACGCAGATTGTACTGTTTTTTGACAATAAATTTATTTATTTATTTATTTATAAGACACAGATTTATTAATCATTATAATTTCAGCACACACCTAAGAGAAGAATTGATTTTCTTTATCGAAGAAAACTGAAGATCTTTTGAAAAATTTGATTTCAATTCTGCATTACACTAAAATAGTATTCTGCTGAAAATATATTTCTATAAAAAGAGTTATTGAAGTGGACGGAAAAAATGTTTTAAGAAATACGTAAAAATAATCGGCTAATGTTTAATGCATATTATCCTAAAATGTTTTTATTTTAAGAAGAGAAAGAGGCTGTAACAACGGTGAACTCGAAACCACCAGGGTGGCAATAGAATAAATAAATAAATTTATTGTCAAAAACAGTACAAACTGCGTATGACCACGCGGAGGAAAAAAAACTAATTTACTCTCCGGAAGCAAGCAAGGGACCATCCCGTCAATTCCGATCAAGGGCCCTAAGGCATAGGCGGATTCATTGACTATTCTTATTCCGCAACTCCCCTTGCCATTATTTATTTGATTCATGAATTTATTTTTGGAAATAGGAAAAAAATATTTGTGTAAAATTAAGGTAAGTTAATTCTTTACCCATTGGTAGGAAATATTTGTATCATGGCTCAAATTGTGTACGATTTTGACGCAGGCTGTTTTCTCACCACGGATCAAAATTTAGCACAACACGCAAAGAGAATATTACAAATTCTAAGCACCATCACTGTAATGGAAAAGGTAATAAATAGTAATTCGTCTCATTAACTAAACTGGTTAAAAACTATTGGCGTTTTTTTTTCTCTCTCTCTCGATTATGACCGATGCATTTACAGTAGTTGTAGTTGGAGCGCCAAACTTTCTCTCTTGATCATTCGCTTGTGTGGCATCTTTGATTCGTACAAATGGGCAGACTACAAGAGTAAGTAAGAATAAAATATTTTCTAAATGACACCGTGAGATGAATATCTTGGAAGTTCGTTGCTGTGAAATTTTTGTGGAAATTTTTTCAGTAAAATAAACAAACTAAGGTTAGAAGCCAATTATACTCAGATCACAAAAAAATGTTTTACTTATGCGAGAAAAGATTTTTATTTCGAGTGAAGTCAGAATTCTCGCAATGTAAAAACAATAAAAAACATTTTTTATTCTTTCAGTTAAACTACATAAATAAATATACGTTATTCCACCAAAGAAATTGGATGTATCGAATAATTAGACTACATTATCGAATAGAAGGATTTGAATTAGAAACATATACCATGCTACGTTATTTTACTAATTACATTACATGATGATAAAATTAAAATGATAATAAAAGGGAGAAAGTGATACACTCACCTTTATACGACCTTTAAAATACTTCTATGTTTCATCGAAAATTCTAAAGTTCCTGTCCTTCGATCTCCCATACTTTCCTTTAAAAATTTACTCTTCTAACATCATCTGTGACCATTCATTTTGTGACTTTTCGATCTTGTTAATTATTTCCATAATATTATTTCAAAATAAATGATTCATCTACAAAAATGGATAGTGTACAATTCTTTCATATTATTTTTGTTTTCACATGATTTATTTTTACTCTGTTCACGTGACGATATTTTCACTGTTCACGCGACTTCTGTCCTGTCTCATTTCCTATATTTTCGCAAATAATCCTTCTGGAAGGTAAGTATTTAAATTAATATCGATTGGATTATAACATAACAGAATTTCTTAACATATCCCCACGTTGTAAACAGAACATTAGTCTTGTTATAAGCACTTTATCATGATCGATAAATATTTTAGGGTAATATGCATAAAATATTACCCATGTATTTTCACATAGTTTTCAAAATCATTTTTTCCGTTCACTACAATAATTTCCTACAATCTCACAGTACAATACCCTTTCGGTGTAATACAGCACTGATGTCGAATTTTTCAAGATATCTTCATTGTCTCTGTGATAAAGACAATCAATTTTTGCTGAAACTTTAAATGCGACTCAAGCATTAGGGTCCTTGATCTGAAGTGATGGGTTGGTCCTTCGCTTGCTTCCGGTCAGTTAATCAGTTTATTGTCCTCCACGTGGTCATAAGAAGTTTGTAACTAATTTTACTCACCAAATATTTATTTAATTGTACGTTAAATCAAAAAATCTGAAAAAGGGATAATAAAGGAAGAATTTTTAAGTTATAGTAGACCCTCCAATGTATGTTAAATACTGATTATGGTCTGTTAATAATGCCTTAACTTGCACCAAAATCATCTCATTGTCTTTTCTCGACCTGATAACAATCAGTTGTGGGTAAACCAATGCCCTGTTTTCCCTCACAACTAGGGAGGAGTTGCCTCTTCGAGTGGAGAATTACGGACGACAGGATCTGCAAGTCATTAGCCCAAAACAATACATGTAATGCAGAACAAAAACTGAGAAATCCGTAGTTTTTTATTTTTTAACTTTGGATAGATCTGCTTACAGAAAGACTCAAAATTTAAATTTGTGGAAGGTACTATTGACATAGTTGTAATGAAGAAATTAAAAAGAATACAGTGAGATTACTTTAAGTGACATGTAGGTGATCATAAATGACAAGAAGCAACCAAAGAAGTTATGGATAAAGTAAAGATGAGATGATCCACGATTTACAAACATTCCAATTTCGACTACCCTTCAGTATAATGAACAGTTGGTGTAACATGAAAAAGACGCGAACGAGGCCTGGGCGGATTATGCTCGTCCGTGAAAATATCCTGAAGAAGCTCAGAGTAGAACGAAATCTCGAAGACATATGGATGTGTTGGCGATCCTCTATGAGGACAAGATGAGGATAAAGTAAAGAAGAAGTGCCCCGTTTGTAAATCACACTTTTATTTTTACTAGTACTCCGCCTATATCATGTGGTTGTATGGAAGTGCAGATCTCGTGACATGAACTTTGTCACATTATAAAGTGAACTATTAAAACAAACACATGAATAGATTTAACTTATTCCTTCTGCGTTGGTTATTGGAAACACATTTGATGTCTTTCAAATAGGAGGCATCTGGTCAAATTGAGATAAATATTTCTTTTCTTATAATATGCTTTTGAAATACGTCCATCTTTTTCTTACAGCTTTACAGACGTTATTCTAAAGCGTTCGTTAAATTAATGCTCCAACACAAAGGTAAAGATCCCCGAATGTTTTCCTCAGTCGTTGCACACGAATGAATAGCTCTTCTTCGTCTTCCGAGGAAGAAATTTGTCCACCTCATATTAATATAATAACGTTAACCTACGTTTATATCTAGGTAAGAACGGACTTGTGAGATGTTGTGTCCTCACGTACTCGTGAGGGCGGACCAATAGCAAAGGTACTTGTGATGACATGATGGTGGTCGTATGAACTTTGGATTGTGATAAAGGTTGTGAGGACAATTCCACACCACAGTTGCTTGCGCATCGACAATATATGATTTTGAAATACTCTCTTTTTTAGTTTTGTTTTGCTTTAGTAATGATTATGCTTTTTAAATATATTCCTTTTATTTTGTTATAAAATTATTTGTTCCAATCTCGAGAAAGTCTTGGTTGTTAAATATTTCTATAAAGATTTTCTTATTGAAAAATCTCTTATACTTGAATTGACACACAGAGAGCTGTTTTAAGCTGGATTAAAATATATTAAATATAAATAAATACATTAATTCTTCTTTTTTTATATTTTAAGAAGAGGACGAGGCTCAAAAATACGAAAGTTTTTAAATTTTGAAGTATAGTTTCACATTGGAAAATCACGTATTATAGAACTGACGCTAGTGTCGCCTGGACAAAAAACATAAATTTTATTAAATTTATTTATTCTATACCGTTTTTATTAGTGATAATTACGATGCTAGAAGTAAACGTGATTTTAAGATATTCATTTAGGGATTTTTATTCTGAAATTACATATATTTGAACTCATACATGGAACACTAGTGTCACCTGGAAAAAAATTATTACTAATCCAAGTTTTAATACATTCTAATTTTCTATAATTAAATATCTGTTTTTGGTTCCAAAAGGAACTCGATAAGAAATTCCTCATTTATAGTATCGTGTTGATAAATAACTATAATTTAATGAACATAATTGTTACCAAGACAGAAGCATTTTATTTACATTTGATATCTTATTAATTTTACTTTTTTATGATTTGAAAATAATTGACGCTCTAAAATGAATTTAAAACACTTTTTTATTAGTTCCATATTTTAATTATCGTATAACTAAGATTTTAGAAAGAACTCCCTTTGGACCTTTAGTATAACGAATTAACACGGTTAGCGCCAATGTCGCAAGAAGAAGAAAATATAAGATGAATCTTGTTAGATTCATTCATACTACTTTGTAATAAATGAAAATAAATTTCAGAATCGGAAAAATTGATTTAAAAATATTAGTTTATATGATCATATTGAAGAATAACTAAGATTCTTGGTTCGTAACAAGTTCATTTTACGAGTTTGACAGTTAAATTGTCACCCAACTATGTTAGTGGGTTACAAGTAAATCACTTATAAAATTGTAAGAATTCATCTGCAATTACAAGTTTGCAAGTGTACGTTCGTGAAACACTAATAACCGGATATTTTTACAAACTTGTGAAAATCTAGTTGTCACTTGTAATTTTGTAAAACGGACCCCAGGAAGTTGATGTGTGATGCAAATTTCCTCACCAGGGATTGAACAGCGCTCCACCCACTGAGCCACACTGACTCCGATTAGTCTCACAAAAAATCGATAATTCCCACTATGTGCACATGCTCACGTGTATTTTGTCTTCTCGCAACTTTCTTTTGCAAAACCCGAAGGTCAGAAGCAACGGCGTTTACTGGCTACTAGTGACTACCAGTGACCTTGAGAGAGTACCGAAGTCTTCAATCGTATATGATTTCCGGAGACACGTCAGTAAAATACAATTATACAATTAATGAATATAATGTGTGTGTATATATATATATATATATATATATATATATATATATATATATATATATATACATATATATAACCACGATTAGGAGTACGTTACATAAATATAGCATGAACATAACTGCCGTAGAGCCACATATCTTTTATTAAAATTATTTTATATTTTTATTTTTTAATAATTCCTTTTTATTGATGACCAGATTTTAAAATTTTCATAATAAAAAATATGCTATAACCCCTTTAGCATTATTCACCAATGTTTAATTAAAAAATTCTATGAGACATAAAATACGACGAATCATTACATACTGGGATTATCATTACACACATCTCTGACTTCCAGTAATAACCAGGTAATTGTGTTTCGTGAAAAAAATGAGAAAATTGTTAAAAATGTTTGTGTTGTGTTATTGCTAAGTTCTATTCGTATGTCTACACGATTCAAAAATGTACATTCTTCTCAAATCGAGTAGTGAAAAATTATGAATAAATTGTAAAAAAATCATTAATAACTAGTTAAGTATGAGTTTAATAGGAATAAACAAGAAACTCCTTCACAAACTTTCTCAAAAAGCAAGTTACTTGTACGTGAATACGAACATACGAATTTAGTAAAATAGGTTAAATAATCCAAGACCAAACTTAAGAATATGGTCCCACAAGGGTTCGAAAAAATAATTTATGTCGTAATACTACAAATATTATTGCGGTTCCGAAAATATAAGCCGTATTCTTCGCTTTTCATATTTACGATAGTTATAAAGAAATATTGTTCCGCACTATTTTCTTCTCTCCGCCACCTTTTATATTAGTATGTTAGGGTATGATAATTATAAACAATTGTTCGGTCACAGTCGGCGATGTTAGGTTTGTTAGAGCCGGCGATTCCGTTTTAACAAAATCTGTTGTAAGTGTGAAGATGGAGGCGATGGGGGAGGTAGCAGCACTTGCGGAAGGATATACGAAGAATGAGGTTAGGATAGGACCATAATGTTAAATTTGCCATCGAAAAAGGGAAATTTTTTTCACATAAAATGATTCAATTGGTAATTTCCGAGAACAAAGTCCCTTCCAGAATCATGGCAAAAAAAGCCGTTTTTCGATATCTCATCTGGATATTTTTCTACGGCGTTGGACCGTATAGTTAAGTTTGTCCTAATCAAAACACTACGACATCCACTATTCTTCATTTTTCGTGGTAAAAGCATAATTAATTTTTCATTGCGGAAAAACATAGTTTTTCATCTTACTATGAANAGAGACAGGTATTATAATAGCTCTTTATATCGAAGTTTAATGCCAAGGTTATAATAGAAAGACGTTTTGGAATTCTTAAAAAAAAGTACATTTACCTGGTTGTTATTGCAAACCACAGAAATATCATCGATGTATTTGGATGAAACATCTATATTGATTAGACTTATTATATTCAGTGTTATTTGTGAGATGCGCTTAACATGTTCTTTAATGCTAGTCAATGAAATTCTCTCAGTTAACCCATTCCGAATACAATATTATTCAAATCTTAAATATCTTTAAGTAAATTCTCTTTGTCGAAGAATTTTCCTTTGGAACTAATCATTAAATAACAGCATTGGATGAGATAACGTCAGTGAAGAACACGCTTGATAATAACAGGAACTCAATGGCAGGAAGTTTTACACAGCTATTTTGATCGGATTTTAAGTTTCTCTCAAAAGTTTACTTAAATTACAATTCACCTGTGTGATAAATATAGTTGCATAGTATTTCTAAAAGATAAAAGATAACTATTTGTATAAAACCCTTTTTCTCATCTTAACCAATTGCCCAAACTGAAGTACAATTACCATTAGCATTTTTCGGTTGTTCATCTTGCATTTTAATTTTATAATTTATTGGCTTAAAATGCAATTTATTTCGTCGATTCTTAAAAATTTAAATATATTTCGTCGATTCTTAAAAGGTCCCTCGCGTAATTGTAAAATGAACGACCATTGACATTTAAGCCATTGTAAGAGAAAACATTTGTGGCAACGTATATACCTACAAAGGTCATCATATTTACAGAGGTACTATTTCGCTAACTCCGCCGACAGCCGCGGTAACTTCAAGGCAGTTCACAACTGCTTGAAGGTAAATCAACGGTCCCTATTTCCTCACAACTACTCGGTAGTTCACGGTCGTCTCGTCATCGATTGGACCGCGCTGTGGCCGCGACGTAGGTGGGATCAGCCAGCACTCCAAGTTAGTCAAATGAGGGAGATGTTTAATGGTTTTCTATATTATTATTTTAATTGTTATAAAACACAACAGCATGAATAATGATGATGAAAAAACCGTATTTAATTTATAACTACCAGTTGATACTATAGTACAAATAATATTCAGGTACTCGCTTGACTCGTTTGAAATGCACAAGAGATTCATGTACAAACATGGCGGTCGACAACAATGGTTTTGATTTATGCATTTCATCTCAGAAAAAGTTGAATAGCTTTCAGAATTGTCGATAAAAGTGATGTACAAATACTACAAAGGAAAATTTACTACAAATCAAAGTAAATTTCCATTACTTTCGTGATTTAAAAGTTGGTCTCATTTCGTAAATAAATGTTTTCTTCCTGAGACGTGATGCACTTCAACTTAAAAATTATTGCAATTATTTCATTCAAATGGACGGTGAAGTATGTTTTCTAAATCCCCCTGAACACAACATTGAAAAAAGAAAATTTTCAGGACCAAGACGATGAGAGTCTGGTGGGGTTTGTTTCCAATTTACGAATCCTGTACGACCACAACTAAAGATTTTCGCGATGTACTGACGAAAAATCAAATACGGTAAGCGATGCAAAGATATGGTAAATAATTTGACAGGTTTCTGTGATGTGGAATTTTAAAAGAATATTCGAAGTACAGTATACTTTAAAACAACGAGCATATTACATAATTATTAAAAACAATTTTTTCTCGAAAAAATTTGATTTGTTTCCGATTTATTCAACTACTATCGTGATATAGCTAATATTTTCTTTTTTCCAGATATTTCGTAGAATTTTAAAAATTAGTAGTTGTGTGTTCGTAAATACCTTTGAGGAAACCCCTGTTGAATTTGATATCTATTAATTGTCGTAACAAGCTTGGACTTGCTTCCAAGAATTAAGTCTCATTCACAGCATCGAGATGTACATTAACACGATGGTAAACTGCTGTTGTGTTTTGAGCGAATTGTGTTTCACTGTGTTTGTTGCTGTTGTATTTGTTTGGTACCATAGAAATGATTAAAACACATAAGTACAATATTTAGATTACTTTATCCACATCAGTGGTATGACGTAACAAGAATGTAACCGTAATGTGTTACACGAAAGAAATTGACTAAACCCACAAAATATTATTTAAAATCATCAAACTACATTAATATAATGACCTTGTCGTTACTTGTCTCGGTGTACGAAGAAAAAACTTTATGCTCAGATTTGAACCTTCAGTAGGCTTATTCACAAAACCCGACGAATTGTAGTTAAACCCCATCCTGGCCCGGGTTTTTCTCCGGTTTTCCTTCGGGTAGAGGCGGATTTATCATACAGGTTCTCTAGGCTTTGTCTAGGGGCGTGTTTATTGTAACAATAAATCGTGAATTTAGTGTTATTTCAATTATGATTTTTAAACACTATACTCAGAATAATCTATAGTTCGATAATAATTTGTACATGTAAAATAATTTTTTTGTGTTATATTACAAACTTATTGACATTCTATTAGTATTATAACTCGCAGCTAACTTTTTATCTTATCTAGGAATTTTTGCTGAATTTTTTGAATCCGCCTCTGCCTTAGGGCCCTTGATCGGAATTGATGGGATGGTCCCTTGCTTGCTTCCGGAGAGTAAATTAGTTTTTTTTCCCTCCACGTGGTCATACGCAGTTTGTACTGTTTTTTGACAATAAATTTATTTATTTATTTATTTATGACTTAAAATGTAATTTGCTACGTTTTAATATGAGATATTTATTATAATTCCCGTTCACGAAGATCTACAATAGAATAGGACGCGCGCCAGAGAATTGTTGACCTCTGAATGTAGTTAAGCTGTTTCAGAGAGAAGTACAAACAGTAGCACAGGATAATGTTTGGTAGTCGATTCCAAGAGCTAGCGAAATAATACCTTATGTGACTCAAATGTATATTAAAAGTTATTCAATGACGTGTAAACCACCTCGTCTAGCTTTGGATTTGTCCAAGGGACGTAGGGATACTTCAAGGACGTGGTAGCTACACTGAAACCTCCCACCGGTCCCCCTTTCTTGCCGCGGTCTCCACTTCGAAAATCACTTTGCTGTATTAATCGTACGTGTTGCTCGATAATAGCATTAGACATGAAACAAAGCAAACTCCCGGATATTTTAAGACAAATTGAAAAGGACTTAGAAGAGTTACGCAGTAAATGAAAAGAGTACAGGCTATCAGTTTGTTACAACAAAGAAACGCATGTTGCATGAGAAAGATACGGATTACACTTAGTAGCTCACACTATCTTCAAATAGATAACTTTGAGGAACGAAAATGACAATACATTTTTCAAAATTTTCTTAGTTACGATCTACATATCGTAATAATAATAATAAAATTATTGTCAAAAAATCAGTACAAACTGCTTATGACCACGNAAAAAAAACTAATTTACTCTCCGGAAGCAAGCAAGGGACCATCCCATCAATTCCGATCAAGGGCCCTAAAGGCAGAGGCGGATTCAAAAATTTTAGCAAAAGTTCCTAGATAAGATGAAAAGTTAGTTGCGAGTTTTAATACTAATAGAATGTCAATATGTTTGTAATTTAACGCCAAAAATTTACATGTACAAGTTATTATCGAACTATAGATTATTCTGAGTATAGTGTTTAAAAATCATAATTGAAATATCACTAAATTCACGATTTATTGTTACAATAAACACGCCCCTAGACAAAGCCTAGAGAACCTGTATAAGAAATCCGCCTCTACCCGAAGGAAAAACGGAGAAAAACCCAGGCCAGGATGGGAAAACCCGGGCCAGGATCAAATATTTACTTTACTACTATGGAAAATAATACAAACATTCGGCTCAGAGAATTATTTTTTAAATCTTGTTTTGAACCACGATTCCAAATCCAAAGGAAAATTCTGATTTTCAGGATTTTTTTCCCGCAATTTCAAACGACATTAATGTAGAGAATTTGATTCTGTTCTTACCGTGCAACTGATGTGAAGGTGACCATCTCGATATACCACATTAACCATCCAAACCCTTTTTCGGTATCGGCAGACATTCTAGCATTATTTTGTAAAACTCTAGCGCAGTTAAGTTAAAACACATTCCTATCGTATTCAACGCACTTTCACTGAAAGCTTCAATATTCACCGACAGAGAGATGACATCGACTCAAGTGTTTTCTGCTCACCTTCACTTGTCAATGGCAGACCAACAAATGAATGCGACGCGAATTCACGGGACCGGAAGCGATGACGTCAGCACGTTCATTAATTTCGTTCAATAATTCTTTTGTTGTTAAAACATAAGAGAGGAAATAGTGAGAGGTTAGAGCACAATTCCTAGGCTTAGTGTTCACATTCCTAAAGTTATATAATTTTTATTGTTTTTTTTCTTTTACTTTAGGGGACAGTTGAGAAGTTTTTTTTAGAATATAAAAAAAGGAATAAATTAAAAATAACAAGAAATAGCTGTAGCTATTAAAACAGTAATAGTTTAATGGAATACAAAATTAAATAGAAAATTTAAAAAAGTTACTAGAAATAATTCTGTAATTGGCGGAGTGTTGGTTGACTTTGAAAAAGAAGTGAATGATGGCGTTGTCACAATTAAACCATTTATTTCCTCCAAAACCATGTTCCAGAGATTGCTCTCATTTTCAGTGGTTTTCCTTTTACACTATGAGAGGTTGGCACTCTCGCCCGCACCATCGTAGCGTAAAAAGCTTTTACTTCTTTTACTAGAAAGTTTTTAAAATAATTAAAAGCTAGTATGTGGCAAATCAAAGATTATAAACAAGAAATAAATGAAATAAAGTTAAATTCTTTTGCATACGAGTGTTTTTTTTTTAAGTTTATTGACTATCAAGTTTGGTTTTTATTGTCCCAGTCATGCATGTCCCCGACAAGGGTTGAAATTCTGAAAACCAAATCAAAGAGAGATTTTCTATAATGAGAATTTTGAATTATGGCCTTCTTATTAAAAATAAAGAACAATCTGTAATCAAGTGTGGAAATATATCGCTTTGTATTCATACTACATGTATCCTTACCACACAAGTAACAATCTAGTCTTAAAATAGGCAGTAAGAGTTCCTTATTAGAATTCATTTTCTATTCCAATTTTTTATGTCTCATCAAAATGAATCTCATTTTCCCAATTCTAAGAAAAATGTCCATGGAGGTTAGGTTTCAATTTATTGAGTAATTTTTGCGGGACTCGAGATGAAACAACGCTTTTGCCAGCGTGGACGGGTTAGGATAACGTCTTCCTTATATTAGGAATAAAGGGATATAATTGTACGTAAATTATACACCAATATTACTAAACCACAAAAAATTATGAAAAAAAGGGCTTGAGTGCAAATGGTGTTCAATTGTGGAAGGCGAGCGGGTGTAGTGGTTCACACTCCTGCCATCAAAGCGGGGGGCCCGGGTTCGATTCCCAGCTCGTCACCCGTGTCACATTGTCGAAAATTATCACATATCTTCCTCCATTAAAAAATTATATTAAGTGGAGAAATAAAAAAAAAAACGTACCACGTTCTAAATTATATATTTTGCTGAATGAATTTTTTCCCCTTAATGTAGAAGCGAATTTACTCTTTTAGGACATTTCAACTTTACTCATTTCCCATTAAGCAGCAAGTACGAGCCATAGTCTCCACTACCGTATCGAACTACATTTTTCTTCTCAAATGTTGTAGCGCAGAAAGCAAATGACACACAATATAATGTTCTTCAGCGACATCTGAGAGCGGGAGACAAAAGACAATCAGCTGTGCGATCTAGTTCGTGATTTCACCGCAACGAAATGTATAGCGCACTAGTTCATGGATTTCTTTCCGTATACCAATGGCATGGTATCACCAAAATGATTCTACTAGTGTTTGAAAACACTTCGTATTTTAACATCATTGTTACTTCAGTTAAACAACTGATGATTTCTGACACTAAAGTATTATCGTTTCAAAGCTTTCATAGTGTTTGTTCGAAGTCCAGAGAGAGAAACTGACTCAAAAGAATCGATTTGATACAATAATAATAATATAAACAAGGGATATCAATTATTAATACTGAATCATGTCAAGAGAACAAAGCACCTTTATAAAATAGTTCCAGGACAATGAACTTCGGAAAGATTGGTGTTGTTGTCAAACATCGTATTTATAAATAAATATAAAAGGATTGACTGGTAGTTTTTTTGTCCCGAACTTAATCAATTGTTTGGCGTTTAATCAATTATTTTGCAATAGTACTCGTTTGTTTGAAATCAAAAGTAAACAACATTCACCAGACGTATGTAGGCATAGTTGTGGATCAATGGTGGGGGAAAAGGATCTCCCATCGGATCTTGACTCTCAACTGATAAAATTGAAATTGATAAGATAAAATAATTGTAAAAATTTTATAAATTTTTCGCATACTAAATTTGTTTGTGCCAGGCAAACGTAATATATTTTTGTATCCCTTCCCAAGAATATAAAAGATATTATGAAATAGAATCTCTTCAAATCCGCAGTTAAAAACTACCTCCTGCACCAATGCTTCTACAATGTAGAAGAATTTATTATATTTTAATAAAAGTTAAATTCGTCTTGTACTTTATCACGTCATTGCTGAAGTACTTTTTAAATAACTTATAACAATTTCAAAAACTATTTTCTTGCATGTTTGTGTTGTGTTATGGATCATATTAATTTAGTTTTATGTGTACTCAACTTTGGCACGGTTGTGTACATAAATTCTGTAGCCCCATCCTGGCCCGGATTTTACTCCGGTTTTCCTTCGGGTAGAGGCGGATTTCTTATACAGGTTCTCTAGGCATTGTTTAGGGGCGTGTTTATTGTAACAATAAATCGTGAATTTAGTGTTATTTCAATTCTTATGATTTTTAGTCACTATACTCAGAATAATCTATAGTTGGATAATAATTTGAAAATGTAAATTTTTTGCGTTAAATTACAAACATATTGACGTTCTATTAGTATTATAACTCGTAGCTAATTTTTCATCTTATCTAGGAATGTTTGCTGAAATTTTTGAATCCGCCTCTACCTTAGGGCCCTTGATGTCCTCCACGTGGTCATACGCAGTTAGTACTGTTTTTTTGACAATAAATTTATTACTATCATATATTTTCTGTAAATTGCATGCATTGGTTGAGGTGCCTGGCAACAGTGACCTGTTGCAGGCTGAACTCTGATATACTTTTGTGTACAGAGCAACGACACAGTCGACAGCAAAACTCACGTTTAGACTCCAATGTTATTAACACGTTGTGGGGCTGCAGAACGCGATATCTTTCTTTGCGGGACCCTTACCCTCTTCTCAAAGAAGGGAGACGTCTTAAGACGTTCGAAATTTATCTTTTGTACCTGGTTCAAGAAATCTACTTTAAAGAATACATCGTAAACAAAACTCTTGATAAGAGTTTTATTTGAGAACTTTCAATCATATATTGTTTATTCATCATGTCTGCATTAAAAATATATTTTCATTAAATCATTTATGTCTTTTAAAAAAAATTGGATTTATTATTTAATATAGATTTCCGCCCCCCTTTAGACCTGAATTCTGAACAGATAAAGGCATACTTTGCCATTATAAAAATTAGTAAATTTGGTTACAACTTAATATTATTAGTTGTTGATTATCAATTTTATGAGTTTATGTTTTTTATTTGAAAGATAATATTTATAAAATTTGTGTTGTAAAACCATGTCTTTCTAACAGAAAAGCTCCCCCTACCTTTGGCTGCGGTCTAGATTTGCCACTGAGGTCCGGCTACAAAAGGCGAAGTTCCTATAATTATTGAAGATGAAAAGGACAATAGTCTTCAATAGACAGGAACTGAAAGAAGAAGAAAATGAAGCGAGAAGACTAAGTACATCAACTTCAATTGAAGCTTGGCAGATACGCTGGATTAATTCATTTAAGGGCAGAGAGAGATATGCGTATATTAAAAGCATACGATTCGATTCGAAAAACAGGAAATGGTTTGAGACGAGCAATATATTTAAAGAGTTCATATAACAGAACATGGAAATTTCAGGACACCTCCGAAGAATCAAAAGAGTTGATAATGAAACTTGTGTATGTCAAAAACGTCTCATATATTACGAGATCGGGGGCTGTACGGAGAAGAGACGACACAATTCTTGAAAAGTGACAAGAAAATTGCTATGTAAAATTTAAGGGACGGGGAACGTTTATTAAACAGTAAAGAAAAATTAGATATCTTTTATCAATTNGGGGGGGGGGGGGCGGGGAAGGGGGCTAACCGGGAGGGATCTGGGGAGCATTTCGGTTTGAAAATCATTGTTCTACAGAACGAAGCTTATAAATATTATTTATTAAATAAAATATGTCAACTCATCAAATAAATAATCAACAATTAACAATATTAAATAGTAACCAAATTCATTAATTGTTCAAATTGGCAAAGTATGCCTTTATCTGATGAGAGTTCAGGTCTAATTGGGGATGGGGGTGGGGGGCGCTGTAGCTCCCTTCCCCCCTTCGCCTCTGCCGATAGGGGATACAAGAGATATGTTTTTGGATTAAATAGAGCACAACAAAATTCAGTATTGGAAGAGATGTATAAAATGTGATCCTTGTAAAGACGTTGAAGACAAGGAAACCACATTGTGATAGATAAATAAATAAATAAAGCCTCTCACAACAGGTCCCGAGGGTGCCCATGGGGGTTGCAGAGGGTAGAGCTCCACAATTTGTTTGACCTTCGCACTAGAAGGAGGAGATGTGATCAGTATCTCGCACTGGCCGGTTTCACCCCCAGGAGAGACCCTGGTACTCATTTTACAGCAGACTCACTGGGCCTGGGAGTCAGTCTGGATGTTGAGGTGTGATGAAGAATCCCCACCTCCCCAGCGCTCTACCCACTGAGTCACGCTGACTCCGATAAATAAATAAACAAATAAATGAAAAAAAAATTCATATTCTACTTGTTCCATTGCATAATGCTTCACGCGTTGTGCGTAACGCGTGCAGGGGGAACGTTCGTCTGAGGAGCGAAACGCGTGCTCGCGTGCGCGTAAGAGAACTCTTGTCGCGTGCGCCTGACGTGCTTTCTCTTTCGCACGGCAGCACTCTCTTGTCAAGGTGGCAAAACAGTTGATTATCGAGGCACGTAATTAGCTTCTTTAGTCTGCGCCATGGATGTACGAGGATTATCTTGGATGAACGGAATCAGTCTATTCTATTCTGCTACGACGATTATACTTGCTCGGAATTGTCAAATATACGGTTCCATTAAAGGATTTTTCGATGAGATTGAACTGTTACACTAAGGGTCCCATGGTTTTACAGTGATATATTTCCGACACAATATCACGTTCCGGCCTCTTTGACCCTGGGACACACACAAAACTCTACTAATATCGAATTTAATCTTTTTATTCAATAAACCACAAATTCATCATTTTAAGACTATTGATTACATACTGTTCGAAACAACAGTTTAAAACACAACGTTGCGACTGTGATAACAGTCCTTTTCAGCCCAGTAAAATTTATTATACAATCTCAAACAGTGAACATAAAATGTGAAATTATTTATTTTATGAATGTATAAAAAAAAAGGTTTTCGCAACGAGCGTAACTACTAGTCTGAAAATAATGTTTTTATTTAATTTATATAATTGGTTACAAAATAATTGTCTATATTCATATTAAGTTTTAAAACAATCATCAAAGACCATTTAAGCAATATATAGACTATTTAATATGTGCATGAAATACTTGTTGTACATCTTTTAAGAAGATGAAACTTTTGTTAACTGTAGTCGAGACCTTACGAGGTGTATTAATCCTTATTACGTTTTTTTATAGAGGTCCTCGGACATCCTGCATTAAAATTTTTGTTCGCGTTTCTAATACTACTTCTCCATTGCCATCTACTTTATGATATTACAAGCTAAAGGCAGGATATGCTGTTTACGAACGGCGTCAAGTCATATCACATCTTATATCTAATAAATATAAAGTAATTTAGTGTCAAAAAAACAGCGCAATCTGTGTGTGACCACGTGGAAGACAATAAACTAATTTACTCTCCGGAAGCAAGCAAGGGACCATCCCATCAATTCCGATCAAGGACCCTAAGGCAGAGGCGGATTCAAAAATTTCAGCAAAAATTCCTAGATAAGATAAAAAATTAGCTACGCATTATAATACTTTTAGAATATCAACACGTTTGTAATTTAACACACACAAAATTTAACATGTACGAATTATTATCGAACTATAGATTGTTCTGAGTATAGTGTTTATAAATTATAAGAATTGAAATAACACTTAAATTCACGATTCATTTCAATAGAAACGCTCCAAGACAAAAACCTAGAGAACAATTTTTGTGTTATATCAATATCAATTTTTTTGTTAGAAATTAGATTGTCGGAGTTTGTGATAATTATGTTTAACAATCCATGCAAAGTTAATTAAATACGAAGAAGAAAGATAACAATGTTGAGTAGTCCTGGGACTCACACTCTACACGTTGATTTGAAAGAGGCCCATAATCTCTTCGGGGTTCGAACCTAGAACGTCCAGATGGCAACTCGGTGCTTCTCTTAGTCTCGTATTGGTTGTTGAGCGCAACTGGGCGCGAGGGACACACGCACAAGGTCCTCCCCACAGAATTACGTCTCGGACTGTACCCTTATTATGTTAGTGATGTGCTTGATGTGGAGAAACTGAACAAACTGAAGCTAATTGTACTTAACTGAAGCTAATTTAAATAACTTTAAATAACTTATAACAATTTCAAAAACTATTTTCTTTAATGATTGTGTTGTCTTATGGTTCATATCAATTTAGTTTTATGTGTACTCAACTTTGGCACGGTTGTGTACATACATTCTGTAGCCTCATCCTGGCCCGGGTTTTGCTCCGGTTTTCCTTCGGGTAGAAGCGTATTTCTTATACAGGTTTTCTAGGCTTTGTCTAGGGCCATGTTTATTGTAATAATAAATTGTGAATTTAGTGTTATTTCAATTCTTTTCATTTTTAAACACTATACTAAGAATAATCTTTAGTTCGATAATAACGTGTACATGTAACTTTTTGCGTAAAATTACAAACATATTGACATTCTATTAGTATAACAACTCGCAGCTAACTTTTTATCTTATCTAGGAACTTTTGCTGAAATTTTTGAATCCTCGTCTGTGTTAGGACCCTTGATCGGAATTGATGAGATGGTCCCTTGCTTGGTTCCGGAGAGTAAATTAGTTTATTGTCCTCCACATGGTCATACGCAGTTTGTACTGTTTTTGACAATAAATTTATTATTATTATTATTAACATTTTATCATTAATATTTTACTACGTTTGAGTTTTCCTCAAATTACAAGAAAAACGACCCAAATTTATGAGATGAGCAATGTGTAATTTTGTTTAAACAGTACGCTTCTGTAAACATTATAGGAAACCATAGAACTCTACTTTCAAATCAGCTGACATAAGTATATCCTATATATCGTTTTGGTTCATTTTTCTTATAAGTCTATGTAAAACTCAAATCTATACATAATATTTACAAAATTCACATTCATGTCTGTTTGTCTGCAAATCTGTTTGTCCTCTTAAAATCGAGAACCACCATCCTATATATGTGATTCTTTTTCTAATTCATAGATATTTTCTCTTGCAAGGTTTTATTATATATTTTGATATCTTATGTATCACAAGTAATAGGTTATTACGATAATAGACAATCAAGTCAGGGGGAAAATCTATCCTCGCGCTATATATTCTATGTTTATGTTTATCTATAAATGATAACCTAAATTATCGAAAAATAGTTGTTAGAAAGTGACGTGTAAAAATACTCCAAATTAAGAGAGTAATTAAAGTAGGTAAAAATAAATCCTCATCAAATTAAGTGCGTTCTGTGTTTCGTGCGTTGAAGAATAGTAGTTTTCATCTTTACATCATAAAATTGAGACGAATAGTTTCAGTTTTGCAAGAAAACATTTTAAAACATTTAGTAAAGTGTAAAGAGGAGTTACAGTGTAACATAACGAAAGCATACGTGCGCAGCCGGGGTGGCGAATCCTTGCTTGTACATTATTACATAAATGACGAAATAAATAAAATTTATTTTGTTCAATACAATCAATAGATAAAAATAAGGCAAGTGGAAGTTAACGTTCAGATGTGAGACATTTCTTCCACATAGTGTGTTGTCCAACCTCATTACCCAACCAATACGACGCCCTTTTCTTTGTATCGTTTCTTGGAGGATGCAATTTGCATACTGGGCCCATCTTCTACCCAACCGATGGGCAACGGATGGATCTTCATGTGGAGAAACAAGTCGCACTGAAAACATCTGGGGAAGGAAAGTATGTTCAAGCGCCATGGGTTTATATGTAAAGAAATTTATTTGGTTTTCGGATATTTAAGATCGTTACTCGATCGTTATCAATACTCATAACCCAAATTTTTCTCTGTAAATAACCGACCTAACAAAACAACGTACACATGGTACTTGAATTCGTCTGAAATCAATAACAATATTTTTCTGGAGTTCGTAACATTAATTGAATTATATGATTATTAACATTTTTGATTGTGTTATACTAAAAAAATTTTACCATAACATTAGTTGGCGTTATATACTAAGGTCATGACATTTTTTGTGGAACACAATTCACATTTCATTATTTACGACAAATCTCATTTATAAAAGTAAAAAATAATTCTACAGTAATAAGCATACAAATAACGACAACTGTCGACATGATATCAGTTAATACTGTCAAACTATCGACATGCGTCTTATAGAGAAAACAATTATTTTCAAAAACAGGCCAACTTTTAAATCATCGAATTTACTGAAGTTTACTTTGATTTGTAGTAAATTTTCCGTAGTATTTTTCTCATCACTTTTATCTATAGATCACCGGACATCTGAGAAAGATATTTTTCTCTTTCCTTTGAGGTGAGATGCATAAATCAAGAAACCCTTGCGCTCGGCCGCCATGTTTGTACTATATGCTCTTATGCATTTCAAACGAGTCAAGCGAGTTCCTGAATATTCTTTGTACTTTATTAGCAACTAATAGATACAAATTAAATCGTGTCTTTTATTCGTTATTATTCATATTGTTGTTTCTGAAAACCATTTCTATAATAAAGAAAACTATTACACATCTCCCAGATTTGATTAACTGGTTCAACCTTAAATCGCGACTTTCGTATAAAAATTGAATACGTAGTAGTCAGTTGTTTATATCTTGTAATATTTCAATCTTCATCTGTTTTCTAAGAAGTTGGCTATCGTCAAGGGTAGAAATCTTCGGTGGCAATACGAATTAGTTTCTCTGAAGAATATTGATTTATATCACCATTTATGATTTGTTGTTTGAAAATTAACCGTCCGATCTTATTTTTCTGCCCATCTAACATTCTCAAACACCTGAGTGTATCGCTATATTTCATCAACGTATTGTATTGCAACAATAAATTCACTAAACATGAAGAACCATCAACGATACTTGATTTTTCACATATCTAAAACTTGGTATGAAATCCACTCGACGAAAAAAGTGGAATGTAATTGTATGACATTACAAGGACTCGAATTTTGCAAAGTTTTCTTTTTTTCCTGGCTCTTAGGAATCGATTTCTAGCTTTTTTAACCTCGTGGGATCTTTTCAGTTTAATTTAATAGGGAATACAAATTCACATTTTTGAAGAATTTTGAATTAAATCTTTAATCTCTAAAATAAATCACTGTAATCAATCAGAATTTACATATTTATTATTTAAATAAAACTATTTTTCCAGGCACTTTTCAGATTTTTGTAAACTAAACCATTTGCAGTGGTAACTATAGGAATGATATCTATGGAATGAAGACTGTATATTTCTTTGAATACTATTGCAAGAGGGGGATATTTAGATATATTTTTCTGATTCAGCTTCATTGACATTGTGTGTGATCTGCTGGGTGGGTGACATCAATGACAAATGCAAATTTTTCTTGTATGTCAGGTTTGTTAGCTGTGATTGTTTGGTCGGTGTGGATTGGGATATCATAATACAGTCTTCATCTTATTATTAATTAAGAAATATAATATGTTAATGGTGATGGAAAATGATTTCCTAAATCCGTATTGAAGATAACGTTGCGAACGGAATATGGTCCTGTGGTTGTTGATAGATTCTTGCCAGGATTTAGAAATAACGGGAAAAGGGGAAAAAGAAGAAAAAACATTGAACACTTATGCGCAATTGGTTTTAGTGATATGTAGGTGCAATTATTTATGATAAATTAAGAGATTACCCGAAATATTTGAAGTAGAAAACCGCTTTAAATTTAATAGTACCCTGGTGTTAATATTTAAAATATATTCTTATTTCTAGAGATGCTCATTAATTAGCGTTTTTTAACATTATTTTGGGTTTTACTGACAATCCTTCAATAGAATTTAAGTAATTGTAATATTTGAAAACTAGTGGACCCCCACAAAGTATGCTACGATACTCACTTATTTCATTTGGAAGAGTATGTATGTATGTATGTATATATCTTCGTTTCAGCTAGCTAAGGACCACGAATGACGAGTGCCAGTAAGGGCTCAGTTTTTGTGTGAGTCTATTCACTAGACACGTCGTGAATTTTACCGAGATCGGAGGAACAGGGTCTAGATAGGATCCAGATTGCTTTATCCGAATGTTAACCGCAAACTTTTCATACACCACACCACACTGAGACACGGAAATGAAAAGCTACAAAAAGATTTATCTTGCTGAAATGAAAAGCTATATAAATTTTTAAATTGAACCCGGGATGACTTGGAGACGAGCGATCACGCCGACACCGTAGCCACGGAGGGAACTGAAGAGTAAGTTTATTATTGAAATATAGCTCTTACTGTTTTGACGAGCTCAGTGGAATTATTGAACTTACAATTTACATTTGCACTCCTTAGTGATACATTTGCTACGTTTTCGTGAGTGAATACTGTTCGAATTTGTTAATGCATAACATTTAAATATTAGTGTATATTTTGAGCTCCTCTAGTGCATATTGATCGGAGCCTTGGTCATTACGAGTGAATCCCACGGTGGATGCGGAATGCGTCTTTCAAGCACCATCTCTTTCGCGATGTTATCAGATCAGATGTCGAAAGCGAAAAAACGAGACGTAAGGCTTTATAATGGATGGTATCAGTACAAGTTTTGTCTTAATTATCCCGTTAATTAAGATTCGGTAATGAACTTTCTCCACCGGACAGTAAATCTTTATTCAATTATTGTTTGTATCTCCTATACCATGCATGGTACAGATACATGTTTTTACAACTGAATGATGGCAATCTTTCCCTCTCTGAGGTTCAGTTGACTGCAACAGTGTTGATGTATCTGTTGCAAAGAGAGTATTAGTAGAGCTGTATAAAGATAAGTGAGCGTATGTGTTGATGGGTTCAGTATATGGTGGTAAGAACGTGAAAAAACTTTTCGAACAAAATATTTAACATTTAATAGTAAATGATTTGAAAATTAAGGTGGGGGCCAACACTCCAACTTAGTCAAATCCCTGAGACGTATAATTGTTTTTTTTAATTTATTCTCGTTGTCTAAAACACAAAATTACTAATAATAACGAATAAAAGTCATGATTTAATTTGTATCTATTAGTTGCCAATAAACTACAAAAAATATTCAGGAACTCTCTTGATCTGTGTTGAATGCATCGGAACATGGCGACCGATCGCATCTGTTTCGTGATTTATGCAACTCACCTCGGAAATAGTAAAATATTTTTCTCAAATGTTCAGTGACCTATAGATAAAAGTTAAAAATACTACGGAAAATTTATTACAAATCAAAGTATACTTTCATCACTTTCGTGATTTAAAATTTGGTCATTTTTTGAAAATAAGTGTATTATCTATAAGACGCAATGTATTATACTATCAATTGTATTTACAATTATTTCATTTAAATGGCCGATGACGTATGTTTTAAAGTTGAAATTATGATAAATACATGTTACACTGTTTATAAACGCCGATTTAAAATATTTTAGTGATTTAACTCTATTTTTGCTAGTACTACCTTAAACAAGCGATTTATGGTACTATTATATGGCGAATCAATACATGAGCAGCCATAAGTCTTCCATTAAGTTTCATACAAAAAAAAACTAGATTTGAGGTTATATTTACATCTATGTAAAAGTATATTTAGTATCGTTGCTTAATATCATAACTGAGTTAATTAATTAGTAAAATACATATATCTTTGTTTAATAATTAATTGTACCATTCTCAGGAAATGTCCTCTTACTAAGTGCTCTATGAATAATTAAATGTGTTAAATTTGACTTCTTCAAAATATTTGCACCAATAAGTGAGGATTTTATATTTGGATAAAAATTTTGTATGGCATTAAAATTAAGTTTAG
The DNA here is from genome assembly GCA_002313205.1 of Laupala kohalensis. NCBI lineage: Eukaryota > Metazoa > Arthropoda > Insecta > Orthoptera > Trigonidiidae > Laupala > Laupala kohalensis. The sequence goes on along the minus strand of NNCF01128198.1, from coordinate 99,106 downwards.
TAATGAGATATTTGAAACAATGATATAACCTAACCTTATCTCACTTGGATGTTGGATTACACTAGTTCTTCTTCGTTTGAATTGATATTTTAATTCAAAACAAGTCACAATTTAAAGTTGTAAATAAACACTATCTCTAAAAAGCAAACAAACTTTTTCCGTGTATTTCTAAGGACTGATATGTCAAGTCTGCAACAAAATGGCGCTTGTGCTCATTTCCCTATATACAATCTTAGTATTATTTCAATGTATGAATACTAGAGTTAAGAAACCCTCTTGATCAGTAGCGTACCTAGGTGAGGTCGGAGGAGGCTGTACGCCCCGGACCTCATAATGGAAGGTGCCTCCAAATTGCTCACCAAATATTATTCAAAAATAAATATTATGTTGATCTTGACCAATATATATATATAATATAACGGATCGATATATTCGAGGATTGGTCATGAATAAAAGACCAATAAAAGGACAAAAAGAAAAATTCCCGGAGAATGTCACTTTTGTTTTTGACGTGGGTTGTATTTAGAGGTTATGGCTTGTGGTAATTGATGATGATGTGGTTCCATATCACACAGCCCCGATGAAGGAAAAATAAATTGCCAAAACGTTGGCGTTTAAAAAGCATCTTTATTAATGACCAATCTCAAATATATCGTTCCGTTATATAAATATTATCCGAAATATTTTTAAAGTCGTAAACTAAATAATAGTTGGGATTTTAATAAATCGAACACAAATTTCAATTCTAATACACCAGAGCGTTGGATAGGTACTAGTAGGCAGGCAAACACGATTTTGTACACGCACGAGTTACGAGGTCAGGCAGAAAAGTAATGAGACTGATTTTTTATTTACCAAAGTTTTTATTTTTTTCAAACATCAATGTTATCCCCTTCAAAGTAGTTCCCTTGGGCAGCTACACACCGATGGAGACGTTGTTCCCATTGTTGGTAGCAGCGCTGGAAGTCTTCAACCGGTATGGTCTCGTATGTTCGTGGATTTTCTGTAAAAGAGCAACTGCTGATGGTCTTAAGAAACTTCAGGTTCAATACCGCGAGTTGGATTAGTTTAAAAAATAAAACACTCAAGGAATGATTAGGGTACTTTTAATTACGACGTAGTCGTCTGTTAAAAGTTGTGATACAAATGAGCCGAGGAGAGCTCTCACTATCCTCTTTTATTCACAAATGTTAAGATACACATACAAGAATACATTCAGAAAATATAGTTTCCATATGGAAAGCTGCTAACTCATATATTTTTATTTTAACATACAATCCATTGCTAATGGTGAATCTGTAAAACTATAGATAAGAAATTCCGGTGAAAATTCTGTAGAAGAGTAACTCAGGGTATGGGAAACATTTAATTGAAGAAAAAATGGATATAATACATTGATAGTGATGAAAGACGTTCGCTTTGTTAAGAAATAGATAATGACTTCCTGAGTGATGGTCACTCAAAGGTTAAAGTAAGAGTCATTTGTTTTGTTCTTACAAATAGAAGGTCTTAGAAAAGTAATTTCATGAGGAGATATGTAAAGTGGCTGTTTAGAATGATATCTGCATTGTTCGGCGGTTCCTTTGCTTCGAGGGATGTTACTCATACATCCACTTGCTTGTCCTGGCGTTCGAAACAGATAACAGTTCTTGATGACGCTTTCGGAGGCTGCGCTAGTGGATGATTCCTCTGGGTATCATAACTCACGTAACCATAACCTAAAAGTGAAATTAAAAACAAAGAATCCAGTAGTCTTAACTATGCCCATTGTTGTAAAGTGTATTATTCTTCTTCCTCGATTTTCAAATAATTCGTGAGTACGTTCATATAAACATACAACTCTGAATAGTGTGTGTATATTATTTTCTTTAGTGTATTTAATTTAATAAAATGAAAATAGAGAAATTTGGAAACTAACATATGGATTTAGAATAAGAATCCTGGGCAACTCCAGCAAAATGAGCTAAAAAAATGCCCAGACCTGTTGACAGACGTTTTAATACCCATTGTAGTAAAATATATCAATTATGAGAAGCAATTTTTCTTTGAATTTTATTGTAATTATTTATATGCTTAATTAAATAAATAATGAATAACTTGCTTAGGTCGTAAGTCTTTAAAAAAAGATTTAATTATATTATATAATGAACGTTAACTGTAGTGGTATTTGTATGTTTGTTGTATTATTTATGTGTTGTATTAAAATTTTGAATGTCTAAAATGATGAAAACAATAAAAATTATGAGTGAATGTAAATATTCTTCAAATTATTATAGTTAACTTATAACTACTCGTATTCCATCATTGTACAGAAGGAATGTCGCGGTTCGCAGCTGTGAAGTGTCTCCACCCCCTACCCCCCTTACCCCGTCATCCACGTACAAGTGTCCCAGCGAGGTGTCTCAACCCCCAACCCCCATCATGACTTTTGGGGAAAACTATTGATTGCTAATTGAATATTTGTGGCACAAAAAATATTTCATGCTGCAATGAAGGGAAATGTGTTGACTTAGAAATTAACTAGTATTGTTGAAGCTGTTTATTGCTATACTAAAATCAAAATTATCTGCTCGTGTCTGTGTCTGTGACTGTGTCTGTAAGTGAAAATGTGTTTGCGTACGTGTATGAATACACACACGTATGGGCTTCATGTCGATAAGTAATTTCTTAAGTGTAATTTCTTTCTCGTTTGTTGTGTACTAATTTTCTGAGCATTTTACTCCATTTGTGAGTGTGTTTCATAGATACTTTGGCGAAAATTTGTTATTTAATTTCTTATTATCGTATTATGTTATACTTATTATGTCTTCTTTCCCATCTGCCACCGAGAATTGCTCATTTGCAGATTAATAAATTATTATCATTATTAAAAACAAAACTTTCAGTATGACACAAAGGTTGTTGAGTATTTTGGTCAATCGAAAAACTCAACAACCTTTATCTCTCATGATGAAAGAGGTCAACAAAACATGGAATTTAGTAAAACATTTAGTAATACTTTAGCTTAAAGTATGTTACTATCAATTGCCTTTAGTTTGAGCAAAAGTAGTTACAAAATCATTTCAAGTCATGTATTGTGTATACGTTGTATAGCTTGCTACAGGTCTGTTAGAGCAGTGATGGACTGGAGCAAATACGTGGTCACAGAAGGGGGGGGGGGGGGAGGGTGTGACGGGGGTACGGACTCCCCCTCCGACCTTCACGAATTATACTATAATTAACGTCCATTATATAATATAATGAAATAAATAATTAAGGACTTACGACCTTTTATATATCACGAATAATATGATCACCTGACGACGACTCAAATCCAAGCCGAAACGTAATGAGCTCTTCACATATAATATAAATATTATGCGTCCATAAAAAGGTAGTAAGTTTTTAATTACTTGGCAAATTATTCCGAAAATGAAAAAAATTGCCGTAGTCAAATTTATGTAACTATTATATGATTGCGTGCATCGATTGAGTTAGCGATGAGTTTAAATTAATAATATTTTCAACAAATATAATAAGATTCTTTGTAAAAGATTATCTCGTTGAAACCTGAGATACCCTCTGTTCGCAAAATTCTGGTCACGTCACTGACTGGACTCATTTTGTAGGACAAGATGTAAATGTAAGAATTAAAACTGAATACACTACCGTAAATTGTGGTTAGATTCCATTCAAACAATTGTACTTTTATGTTTTATGTAAATAAATTTTGGAAAATATAAAAAGTAAAAGTAAAAACGCTGGACAGAAATGTTTATTCCTTAAAATTCTCACACGTCGAAAAATGTATAAATGTGATATAATAAATCTATTTGTTTGAAAGATCATTTAAGACTTCTAAAACAATTACTCCTAAAATATTAAGTTCTAATACATTGTGAGAAAAATACACTTATGCACAAACATGGCGGCCGAGCGAAACGTTTTCGTCATTTATGCTTCTCACCTCTGAAAAAGTGATATTATCTTTTTGTAACGTCTAGTGATCCATTGGATAAAAGTGATATAAAAATTCTCCGGAAAATTTACTACAAATCAAAGTAAACTTCCATCACTTTCATGATTTAAAAGTTGACCTTTAGTTGGTAAATAAGTGTTTTCTCCATAAGACGCAATGTATTATACCATCATTTATAATTGCTACTATTTTCTTTAAATAGCCACTGAAGTATTATTTTAAAGTTGAAATCACAATAAGTACGTGTTATTCGATTTATTTATACCAATTTAAGGTATTTTAGTGATTCAGTTCTACCTTCGCTAGTACTACCGTAAGTACAGTCAGAAAAGACAATCTGAAGAACTAAAAACTTGTTTCACTAGAGGATTTTGTTCTCGGTAGGTTTGGTACGTTGCTTCGTTTTTGTAACTCAATCAAAACAACGCAATACATTCTTCGTCCTTCTTATTATTACCTTAAAACTATGGTAATTATTCTTCGAAAAATGTTAGGCAATTACGAGTGCCGCTTGCAACATTTTCAATTCTGCGTAAACATATCATGAAAACCTGATTCTCCAAGTCATTGTAATTAATATAACTCGAATCTATCAACGTTTTAGTCAGTTCAGAGCTCTTAGTACCATACATTCACTTAAATTGAATTAATGTTTTCTTTTCAACAACAGTGATGGGCAAAATAACAAGAATCAATGTGCAAATATTAATACAAAATTGGTCATAACAGAACCGTTAATTTTATCCACAACTCCATTTTATTGCGCCCCATAATTCCTATTTTTCACTGACATGATATGTACAGAATGGAAGAATAAAGAAAACCCAAGATAAACATTTCTGAAAGATAATGATATCAATAGTAATTTTAGGGTGATTATTTTGACGCACGGGTGAGATTAAAAAATAATCGTATATTTGTCCATAATCTACGACTCGGGCCAAAATCTTGTGTAATAGATAAGGAGCAAACGAGAGCTCAGATGACGGAATCTATGAGAAGACAATTGAAGGCGTGTAAACAAGAGAAGTGAGAAAGGTTTTTTGTGGAGAAACTGTCTTCGCGTGGAGTCACTGGAACAAAACGTCATTTAGCACATGGCTGCGTCGCTGCGAGCACGGAGAACCGTCCCTTGCGGCACTCCATAGCACGCGAGAGAAGAGAGAACGAGAAGCTGAAGGCTTAAGAAGTCTAATCTGCAATTATTGCACCTACGTTTTAATTCAACTGCTGCCAACAACTTCTATTTCAACCACAACATCCCAGTGCATTATTATAAACTCAACACCTAGGATTACAATAGTTATTACATTTGTACGAGTGAAAGATCTCCGCTATTTTTCAAGTATAATACTACTGAGTTTTGTTCTCTTATTATATAAAATATTTTTTAGCAAAACTGTTGTTTCATGATTACCTAGACGTTTCGAAGAAACAGATAAATTATGTACTCACGATCAGCAACATCGAACCAATTGTGAATATTTTTGTATTGTATCTGTGTAAATAATTTTTATCTATAAATTTAAATTTTCTCATCGCAATTTTGTTTTCCAGAAGCAACTAGAAGGATTTTAGAATTTGGGGTCTGTTTTCAATTCAATGAAACATTTTTCATTCGGATTTAAATAAAGAGTTTTATTTGATTTCGGGGTGTACTTTCAGATGTGTTCAAAAATTTGACAGAATTGATTTTTTGTTGCAATGCACTAGTACACTTTTGGAAGATTCCGAGCTTTAGTGGTACATATTGGCAGAATTTAATGAATTGTAACAAAATACTTCTAATAATATTTCGTCGAAAACAACCAGACAGTATCAAAATCCCTCTACTTAACTTCTTGTGCGTTAGGTACTTCTCCGAGTGGGAAAAGGAAGTGAAGGAGAAATATGGAAGAATATAAGGATTCTTTGTTCGTCCATTGAGATGTACTCTTTCAACTGTCAATTATTTGAGACGTCTAATATTTTTTTAATTTATGAGAGAAAATTCGTGTTTTCTGCATTAAAATAGTATATCCTAGTATATCCTAACTTGCCTCGTAAATCTTAGGAAACTGTCAAGATATTCCAAGTTTCGAATAGACTATATTAGTTTGTTTATACAAAATTATATGATAACTACTGAAATATTTTGTTATGAAACTGTTCCTTCTGTGGGTATACTTCAATATTTTCTCATTATTGTTTGCCATCAATTCAGTAATTTATTTGCACTACTTTAATGCTTCATTTCATTGTTCAAAACAACGACTCAAGGAGTCTTGACCTGCTCTTCTATCTTCCTCCACAATTTTCTTTATTTTCCGCTTCCTCCATTTTTCTTCCCATCTTTCTTTGGCCTTCTTCCACAGCGCGATTTTTATTAAGGAGGGAAAGACTGACCACTCCAAGTCAGTCAATCCACGGAGATGTATAATTGTGTTCTTTCTTATTATTCTAATTATTTTCAAACACAACAATATGAAAAATGACGAAGAAAAAAAACATGAATTATTTTCTATCTATCAGTTAATAATGTAGTACAAACAATGTTTAGGAACTCGCTTGACTCGTTTGAAATGCATCATGGCGGCCAAACACAAACAAACATGGCGGCCGAGCGCAACGGTTTCTTGACTTACGCATCTCACCTCAGAAAAAGTGAAATAGTTTTCTCAAATGTAGGGTGACCTAGAGATAAAAGTGATGTAAAAAAATACTACAAATCAAAGTAAATTTCCATCACTTTCGTGATTTAAAACTACGAGTTACTCTGTTATTTGCGCTCATTTCAGATAATTTAGTGATTTAATTCTACCTTCATGTATACTACTTTAAGTTGAGATTTATTTTATTTTGTTATTTTCCATTGTCAAGGGGCGGGTACCGGAATTCGAACTCGGGATTTGCCGCTCTGGCTGCAAGTGTTCTGTCCACTGCACCACCCGCCTCGGCTACTCAAAGCCCGTACACAACATCCACCCGACCTGTTCCGGTGAACCTGAATCACGTCCCAAATTCAGGGGCTGAGTGATCACAGGCGACTCCCATGCTGGGAGCACTTAATCTTATCTGTTTTGGTCCCCTCGTAATGTACATTCTTTCTAAGCATTCTAACCACGCTATTATTCAAGAATTAATTTTTCTTGCTATGTTTTGGCATTTTGTTCAGTCTTGCAAATGTTTGTTTCTCTTCCTCAATTGAAATCAGATTAGTCAAATTTTCCGTCTGCATATATAATTAATACCAAATCTAACGACCCTATAAATACCAAATCCTCATCCTGGCCCGGGTTTTTCTCCTGTTTTCCTTCGGGTAGAGGCGGATTTCTTATATAGATTGTCTAGGATTTGTCTAGGGGCGTGTTTATTGTAACAATAAATCATGAATTTAGTGTTATTTCAATTCTTTTGATTTTTAAGCACTATACTCAGAATAATCTATAGTTCGATAATAATAAAAAAATTCGTACATGTAAAATATTTTTTTTTGCGTTAAGTTATAAACATATTGACATTCTATTAGTATTATAACTCACAGCTAACTTTTTATGTTATCTAGGAATTTTTGCTGAAATTTTTGAATCCGCCTCTGCCTTAGGGCCCTTGATCGGAATTGATGGGATGGTCCCTCGCTTGCTTCCGGAGAGTAAATTAGTTTATTGTCCTCCACGTGGTCATACGCAGTTTGTACTGCTATTTTGACAATAAATTTATTATTAAATTTATTATTAATATTTTTTTTATGAACAGACATACATTTACACTAAAACACAAATAAATAAAATTGCATACACATCATTTCAATCCTTATTGTGGATCATTTTCAGCCCTATTGTGAACAACTGACGTGAGCCCTTTTGTGAACATTTATTTACTTGTTTTTTAGTGTAAATGTATGTCTGTTCATAAAAAAATTTTTTTGGTATGAAATAAGATTATTTTCTCAGAATTATATAAACACCTAATTTCATAAAGAAAAAATTTTTTTTTAAACATTGTGTTGTTTTCTGTAATTGAGGGTTGAATGGAAGACAAAGTAACAGTGGAATCAGTCAACGTCAAGTCCACCACTCCTCGATACAGACACTACTATTCATAGTTCTCATTTCATTTTATTCCAGTTTTAAAATGTGTATTCAATATCGGGAAGAGACTACAACCGTGAGAGATAGCGAAATTTGTAGACATTCCATACTGAAATGTACATTACATCTGAAGTGAATCTCATTACATCTGAATACGCATGTCTCACAGACTATTAAAACATGCGTTATATTACGGCCTTTGATTGTGGATCTCTATTATTTAATTTGCAACGAATCATGGGAATATGAAGGGCATTGGTCTGTTGTTCAAAAATGGATTTCCCTCTTCCTCCACTAGATCGCAGGTCCATCACCGTCGCGAAATGTCTTGATATATCAACGACAGGGGCTGCAGACACTGTACAAAAAGAAAATCAGTGTTTTGTTGTATTTCAATTTGAAGATAGAAGAAAAATATTGTGTCGTATTGAAATATGTTGTGAAGTTTCTTATTATATTGCTGTATGTGTAATGAGTATTTATTTATCTTCAGTAGCATACAATAGTTTGGATTCTGTCCAAAAAATGAAAATTTAACATCTACAATGTAGTATTTTATAAATATCCAACTAGAGTTCAGGTTCTTCAACAATCCGTTTATATAACTGTTTGTTAAGACTGAAATACTGAAGTGCCCCCACTTGCTTCATGCAAACACAATACACGCAATAGCCATTATATTCAACGTCCTGGAGTGTCAGCTACTCTTTGCCGAAAGGGTCATATAACTTTGGAATTGTTCTATATAATTCCCTCCCCAAAGACGAAAGAGATATTATTGAATTACATCTCATCAAATCCACGGTTAAAAGCTACCTACGGCACCATTAGACACATTAGGTATATTCGTCTGGTACTTTACCACTTATTACGTCTTATTATTCATGTAGGTATAGATTGGAACGGTTGTGTACATTAATTCTGTAACCACATCCCGACCAGGGTTTTACTCCGGTTTTCCTTCGGGTAGAGGTGTGTATTTTTTACAAACTCGTTCGGTTCTTCTCTTGGGGTGGTGTCTATTGAAATAATTAAACTCCATTTTAGTGTTATTTTAATAGTTATGAGTTATAAACAACCTATTCTTTGATAATAGGCTAATGCGTACTTATGAAATAACTTTTTTTCTGTTTTATCCAATAAACAATTGTTGGTATTATGTTAATATTATAACAAGTAGCGAAATATTTTTATTCTTATCTTAGGAGTAAAGTGCTGAAATGTGTTCAATCCCCCTCTGCCTTAGGACCCTTGATCGGAATTGATGGGATGGTCCCTTGTTTGCTTCCGGAGAGTAAATTATTCATTGTCCACGTGGTCATACGTAGTTTGTAACTTCTTATTTGACGAAAAAATTATTATTATTATAATTTATGGAGCATTAGTTTTTAATTTTCCCCCTGATTCATTGTTATCAGGCCTAGCAGCTGAAGTGCTGGGAAAAAGCGTGTCACACCATGTGTGCGTGAAGGGGATTCTCGACATATTTTTTAAAGAAAAATATGTGCCCTCCCTGGTTTTTGGACACTAAGCTCCCACTTAATTAAAAACGTGTGGAGCGATGGGTATTAGAATTTCACTCTTTCTCTACACGAGAGGAAGGACCTGGAACGCTGTTTCTGCTTTTCCCGGAAAATAAAATCCTCTGTATTTGAAGGCTTCAAGAGTTACTTGATAGCTTTTTAACAGTTCAGTAGTACTAATGGCTGAATACGTCGTAAACCCGATTAAGAATAGACTTCCCCCTTTCTTTCTGTGGATTCTTTATTTATCTACTGAAAATGCGTGAAAAACACTTCTCCAAATACATCGTTTTGTTTCCTTTTTATTGCTCAATCTTCAGTTAGCAGTTACAAGTGCAAGTTTATGTGATAGTTTTATTTTACAGATTCACACCAATAATGCAGCATATCATTATAAACTGGAAGTTTAAATGTGAAATCACTCAAATGTTCGGACTTAAAAGTGTTTCGTGTATTGTTGCCAGTAGATAAAACAGGGACAAGCACTGCGGGTTGCATTCACGCGCCTTAAATTTTGCTTCTGACCGCGAATCAAAACCATTGATATTGGCTCTAGTTACTCGTAGAGAGATCCGACACGTCATTTGGTTAATAAGAGACGATTGGTGGAGGAAGTAAGGGGGAATAAATATGTACGAAAGAAATTTCAAATAGATGCCATTATTAAAAAAAAAGAAGTCAAACTATCCCTGAACAGGCCCCGAAGGTGCCCAAGGGGTTCGCGGAGGATAGAGCTCCGCAATTACTTGATCTCGGCACTAGATGAAGGAGATCTGGTCAACATCTCGCTCCGACCGGTTTGACCCCAGGATAGACCCTGGTACTCATTTTACAGCAGGCTTAGTAGGCCTGGGAATCAGTCTGGATATTGTGTGATAAATCCCCTTCACACCGGGGATCGAAACCCGATATCCAGCCAGCAACTCTGCGCTGTACCAACCGAGTTACGTTGACTCTCATCAGTTAATTAGTTTAATATCACCCACGTGGTCATACGCAGTTTGTACTGTATTTTTTACAATACATTTATTATTATGATGCATTTATATTTTGGGAACAGGATTTTTGGATTTAGACCCGAAAGAATAATAACTGAATTACGTCAAGCAGGTTTTATTGATTCTAATTGAAGAGACCTGAGGACTGAAATGACTGACTGGTCGAAATGTTGGCGTAATTAAATGAATGATTTTCCTTTCTGGTCGAACTGCAAGAATCCTGTTCCCACATCATTATCGTCGCCAATAACCTTTCATGTATGCATTTATTTTATTTTTAATCCCACCAAATTCGATAGAGTTGCATCTTCTCTACCGGAATAATGAGAATCTAACTAACTTCAATTCTTCTCTAGACAATTTCGTGACTTGTTATGTCAAGAACAAACGACTTACTAATTATTAGGTGTTGCCAAATTTTTCCGCCGCGTGGAAGTGGGTGGGGGTGTACGCTTTGCGAAGCGAGAGCCCAGCACGCGTGTCGTCGGTGGGGTTGGCGCGTGGCACGGACGTATGCGTGCCACAGCGTGCTCTGCGGAGCGTGCGTTTCGCCCACTATAAAGCGTCTGTACGCCCCCGCTCTAAAGCAGTCCACCTACTAACTTCCTTCGCAGCAACGACACGCAGTGCATCAAGCGGATTCTTTTGGAACTGCACTGCAGCAGCGACAGAGAGTGATCGGGACGATTGCCATGATGCGGGTGGTGTCACCGATTGCTGTAAGTTTATATTTTGTTTTGTTTATACTCTAAGAAATGTTTTTTTATTATTTCATTTGAATTAGATTGAGATATAATATTGAATTTAATATTTTTATTTACTGCGTGAGAACCTTTTATAACATAAATACATTTTGATGCTTTTCAATTAAGGTGATCTGAAATTATAAAAATTTAATGTTGTTTTTTTACTTACAAAAATACAATAGATAATTTTGTTTGCAGTGTTTCAAGTGTGGGAGGGATTAACATATTGCAAATACGCAACTGTGTGTGAGACGATCTCCAATACATTCCCGAGAACAGAACTTTGGATTTATTCAGTGATTATATTTTAATGAAGTACATCACTGATGTTAGCCCGCGGGCAGTGAGACCTGCACGGAACAGGGTTTCACAAAATGTTGTTTGACGAATGAAACTAATGAATCATATTGATGTATTTGTAACGCGATATTTTAATCCTAAAGTTTGCCTGAAATATTTTTAATAAGTTGTTTTAATATTTAGTATTATAATAAAACATTTTCATCTTGTATGACGGGGTTATTCGGAACACCATTTTCTATTTCCTCTTACCAGATATGCATATAAAATAAAGATTCTCGCATCACATATTGAACACAAAGTTGTGACTGCAAACTTTTGATGAAACATTCTGTGCAATATATGCTCTAACTCGCGGGTCGGAAAAAAAAAAAAAGGTTCGCATACAGTGCTGCTACCTGTTGGACAGCGCTGTAGTAGATTATACTTCATTCACTATGTCTTGTCTCATAATTTTGAAGAACAGAATACTTTTACGGAAATCCTACCGAGCAACGATGCTAAAAATTAAACGACTTTTGGGCTCGTTTCACTGGATAACATTATTTGCAAAAACCTTTTCAAAAATATTGTATTTTTATTAAATTAACTATTTTAATTACTTTACATACACATTTGTCTAGTATTGTATAAAAACTTCATTCTCGTTCTTAAATTGACAACAAAAATCTGGGTATTGAATAAATTTTGTCTCTAATTGTCTTCAGAAATGAACTATCATTCTAGTATACAATTACCTTCCTATAGAAAGTTTATACGGCTAACAAGAATAGAAATCGAAAATACAAGCTATCTACGATAAAGTTTTTTACACTCAAATAAACCTAACGATTGTGATAATAATAAAAGAATATGATGTATTTGAAGGACTAGGATTCACGTGTGGCCAGGGTTAAAATTTCTCAACTACTATTAACGTCCATTATATAATCTAATTAAATAAAAAATTAAGAACTTGCGACCAATTATGGACCAATCATATAATATTACTCGGTCCTAAAAGGTCGTAAGTTCTTAATTACTTATTTAATTAAAATCAACGTCCGGAACGACTTCTAGACCCATTCTCTTTTCTATTAAATTAATACATGGTGTACGCCAGAGGTCAAAACGGCCAGAATTCAATGCTGGCCACATCTCTTTCTTCTCGAGCAGAACCCAAGACACTGACCACCAAAAGAGTATTTCCAGGTTTTAACGAACAGCAAAGGATCCAACATATCTTTCAAGTCATGTAGTATTGTTATTGTAGTAAATGTAAGAACTTATATCATGTTTGGAAACTGGTAACCTAAGTACATGTTAATCGTTCTTTTTACTTGGATGATATTTCCCAGAATTTAGAAAGTTTGTAAAAATAATAATGAATGTGGGATATTTATATTTCTCACAAGATTCTGTCGAAATTTAAATGAAAGACACATCATCATACATAAAGATATCTTGAAAGATTCTAGTCCTGTCTTGATGAAACTGGTCTAATTCCGACCCATCTTAAACTTCAGAAATATGCCATTTATTGGCATCAAAGTTATACAAAGGCATCATCACCAAAAAAAGTAGAAGCGTGATTATGTCTCAGAATTTGCATATGCATTTCAGTCTTCTGAAAAAACTGAGGGATAAAAATAATTATACAAAATTTAGAGTTACAACATATCAAACAAAAATTCAATTTGATTTCTAAATTAATGAATCATCGGGGCACGTTTAAATTTTGAAACACTTAATATACAGACTTGGGATACTTCACATTAAAATTAATTTTTATAAATGTATTAAAAGAGCTTGAACTTGTTGTGTAACTCAATTTTTGATTTGGTTGTTGACTTATTTTTGATTTTTTGTTGGTGTTGAAATATTTTTGATTTTCAATATTTTTTTTTTTTGAAAATATATTAAAACAGAAAACTTCTTGCCTGCATTGAAAGGGTTTTTGAAGAATGTCCGAAACATTCCTTGATAGTTTTGGAGAGATGCAGGAAGATAAATAAATTTAATTACATACGAATAGAGATGAGTTGTTAAAATGTGTATATTACGAACTTTAAAGAGAAAAAGTCATAATAATTTGTGTTCCATATTCGGAGATTTTGGTCATCGACAACCATCGTACTTGTAATAACTATTCCAATGCACAACTTCTACGGTTGAGACGTTGACGAACCCTAAACCCCCACAAAAAATCTATGGTTGAAAACAAATTACATTGCCTCCTGAGGGCTTTGAACCGGAATCTCAGGAAAACTCAAACATCTGAACGCGATAACGCGAACTGTGCAAGGTGTATTTCAAATGTTTTCTCTGCTGGGAAAACTGCAACGCAGCGGGCGTAAAATTATGCTTATCAGCCTCATCTTATCTCCGCACGACGGACAATTCAGAAGCCGCTAAGCATAATAAACTGGGCAACAAATAACCTTCACGAGACTTTCCATCGGGCAGATACAACATTGTTCTTGTTAGTTCAGATGAGGTATTTTGTTCTTTAATATTACACAATTAATCTTTCTATAAAGCATATTGTTTCATTAATAAAATTTCAATAGTTGTATTTAAAATGATTTATATATTACATCTTCTCGCTCTCTGATTGTCTAAGATATTATTAATTAATATTATTTAAGATGTGCATAATATATTAAAGACAATCAAAATCACAGATAAAAAACAGTTTTTTTCGGGTATCACATGATGAGGAATATCACATTATACCATAGTTGTCGAACAACGTTTCAAGTTTATGGTTTAGCCTCCTCCTTAGGTTCACTATAATACACAAAGTTGTAATATTACATATATTTATATCATGTAAGGAGAAATAAAAAATAATAATTATATTATAAACGTTGTTCGACTATTATAGTAAAATGTGATATTACTCATCATGTGTTACCTCAAAATAAACCAGGGCTTTGTAAGTGATTTTTACTGTCTTTAATATAATCTGCACATCTTAAAAACCATTAATTTAAAATGATTATTTTACTATTCCGAGGGTTTATAGGTTTCTCTAGGCACTAGGAAACGATTACGTAAATACGAGACAATACAAATTATTTATCTTACAGTTAGCTTCAGGTGGCTTTGACGGTTTTATTCACATTTTAAACAATTGAAAGTTGTCTATTCTTTGGATTACATAATGTACGTATTTTCTGATAAAGAACAATTATTGAAATGATCAAAAATGAGAATATATTCGATCGCTTTTTAGTGTCATAATACATTAATTCGGTTTTTCATCCCATAAAACCACTATTCAACTAACGTCTTCAAAATTGTCTGAACCTACATACACACTGACACACGTGCAATTATTGCTCTCTTAGTGGATTGCACTCGATGAATGTTTGGAAGAGACTGTACGTCAACAATGAACTTCGATATCATTACGATAAAAAAAAGCCGAAAAAACAAAATTTATGTCGGTGTTCGATCCGCTTCCTTGTTTCAAACATTTTGTTTCATTTCACAGTGGTGGCAACCGAAGATTCGAAGGGTCAGGCGATATTTAAAAAATGCAGAAACCTCTGTGTCAAGTCGCCTTCAGAAAAATGCATGAGGCGAACTTAAAAGGAATCCTACATAAAACAGCAAACGTTTTAGATTTAAGTGGTTAAAATATTTTCATATCAGATGGAAACCCCTGTACATGATATGTTCCGTGCTCTTTATTACACAGTGAGGTCTCAAAAAGGTAAATCTATTTGAATATTTTTAATTCATAGGAATTTTTGAACCCAGCATTACTATCCCAAAATTCAGTTTCTCTCTCTGCTCGAATTTTTGCAGCCACAGAACGGCTTCGGCATGACTCGATTTAAATTACTCCAACTTCGTCGCTATGTATATGACGTCGCAGACCTAGTGTACATGGACACGTAGATAAGTGAAAAATAAATCCCTCGAATGCGTGCTTATGACGAGGAAAAATAACATGTACATATTCAGGCATTTAAGTATAGTATTGGATCTGTAGGCTATTCGTGTTTGCCGACACACCTGTGTACAAAGAATGAAAAGGCTTTTAACTTCATCCAATATTGATGAGCAAAATTATTTTTCTTATAAATATAATTAGGGCATGTTCAAAGAAAATTTAAGGATTATCCAAACACATTTCATAATTGAACAAACCTGAAACGATTAATTAATGTCATTTGGAAATATCTTCTGTTATAATTTACTTTATGAGCTCCTCGACGGTCCTTCGTTATCCAGCGTAGTGTATGAATCGAAATTAAATACAAATACATAATTTATTACGAAAAAGCAGTTATAATACGTTTATGACCATGCTCAAGAAAATGAGCTAATTTACTCTCCCGAAACATGCAACGAATCCTCCTTTCACTTCCTAAGAAAAACCGACAAAAATCCACGTCGGCATAGAGAGAGGATTACAGCGATAATGTACCCTTCCAATATATTGAACAAGTAAAAATGTAACTATGATAAATTATAAGAGTCAATAATGTAAACTCGTCAAACTAATCCTTTTATTTAATAATTATTAATTACTTTTAAATCCTGAAAATGGTTTAACAAAATGAACAAGGAAAAAAAAAGTTCATTCATTCACATTGTAGAAGTCATTAGGTTCCCTCCGTGGCTACGGTGTCAGCGCGATCGCTCGTCATCAAGTTATCCCGGGTTCAGTTCCCAGGTGGGGAAGATAAAAAACCGTCCTCTGCGACTAAAAACCGCAGTTTTAATACTCGGATATAGCAGTTTTAATCTGGATCCTGTCTAGACGCTGTTGCTCCGATCACGATATGTCTAGTGAGTCAACTCATACAAAAACTGAGGCCTTACTGGCATTCGTCATTCGTGGTCATTAGTTGGCCGAAACGAGATACATACATACATACATAGAAGCCTTTAACCGTGGATTTTAAGAAAATATTCTAATGATATTTTTTATTTATTTTGGAATGAATTACTTCACTGACGAAACTGTCACTATTTCAAAACGAAACCCATTTCCAAGGGAACATGGTGAAAACGTTTTTGAATGGTAGTTGCAATTTTATTGTATATTATATTATATTACATTCAAAAATACATTTCCGAATTAAGAAATTATTTTTCAACAAATACACAAACGATAAAGTAATCAAAGGTTTTGCATAATAGTATCTCTACGTATTGGTGAAGGAAGAGATACCAAGTCCTTGATATACCACAACAGTAGTTGTTGGACTCATCTCGATCTTGTGGGATAAGCGTAGATAAAGCGACCTCGCTATGAGCTGTGTTTCTTTGGAATATTCAAAATATCTTCATCACATAACCGAATGAATGTCAGCGTACGGCGGAGAGTGATCAGAATATACGCCAGAGTGTTATCCCAAATTTTCAACATCTGAAGCGTTAATTTTGTTTCTCGAAACTAAGAAAACGTATTCCAAAGTTGTGTTCACATCACAAATAAAATTGTTTTTGCAACACCTCAAAATGATGATGAACGTGAAGATATTTAAGACTGAAATACAATTTTCTTTGGTTAATTAATTAGCAAATGTTAGTGAAATATACGATTACTAAAATACTGATAAATTAAAAAAAAAGTATAAATAATGTCGATTACTAAACTACTGATAAATTTAAAAAAAGGTAAAAATAATGTCAATGTTTCATAGACATTTGTTAATTATTATAAACTGACAACATTGTTCTGTTACGATTGAGTTATGATAAACAACTTTAACTTATTAAACTTTCGTACTTCTCCCGATGCTACTGCGAAATGTGCGTGTCACAGGTTCACCTGGTGGCCGCTGCGGTTTTATTGGCGCTTCGAGTGGTCTCCATTGAAGCCGAAGGGCATCATGAACAGCACCAGTAAGTATTTCTCTATTAAACTCAAATATCTTCGTAATTGAAAAAAAAGGTTCCTCATATATTTAAGACTATTTATGTACCTCATTACGCTTACATTGTTCTCAAAAACAATTCTTTTTCATATCTTTTTTATTGTCTTAACTGTATCTTCAAATATCCTCAGAACTCTAAAATGAGTCAAAAAATTTTGTTTTTAAGATATTTTATGCGTCAAAGCGTCTAGGCTTAAGTACCCGCCAAAACTTTTTAAATGGTTGTTTGAACAATTCCGTATCCAGTGGTGATAAATTTTTATATCTTTATAGTGCAAAATTTTAAATTATTTGACTTTAAAGTACTATGGGTTTATTTGGAAAATCTTTCGTGGGCTTATGCTTTTTTGATATTCTGGCAAAAGTACAGGCTAAACATAGCAAAACAAAACTTACTAAAATGTAGAAAATGGAAATAGGAACACAATGATGTTAAGATTTTCATACCTTACGAGGTGTTTAGTAGAGTAATTCACAAAAAACTGTGGAAAAATTTGTTCTAACGGAAATGGCAGCCACATCACGTGACTGAAGACAATGGCACCTTTGTCAAAGAAAGAGTCAAACGACAATCTAAATTTTTTTATCAAGTTTTAAAATCACAAAATAATTGTTCTCATCCGATATAAAAAATCAGTAGAAAGAACTACTTTGGTGAATATTTCCAAATTTCGTGAATAATTAGCAACTCCAGTCAACGCGGATATAATACCTTAATGACTAGCGCATTATATATAAATATTCTAAAGTTCGCAATTACTTAAAACTTAGTGTATACCTTGCGGCTTTCATTCATTTAAATTGCCTTGACGTTACTAAGCGACGGATTTGAAAGCAAACAAATGAAACGAGCTCATTTAAATAAGAAAACAAGTAAAAGTCAGTAGAGAGAAAAATGCGCTGGCGTGCCTATCATATCATGATGACGAAGGAAAGTGTAAAATAATTGCTAAAGAAACGTTTACTTGAACTTTCAGTGTAGAAGAGATTCAAATCTTAGTAGGACACTATTCATCTCTTGTCTTTCACAAAGTGAAGTCTTTGATATGCCTCTCTGGTCCCTTCACTCGATGTAAACTGCGTGGGGATATCGATGTTTGTTGGTATTACGCTACCATTAAGGACATAACCAAGAATTCACTTTGGGTGTGGTCCGCACTCCGAGAGGACTCGCTGTCCTGGGGGTCCAGGGAAATGTTTTGAAAATATGTTTGAAAACACGATTTTCAACTATCTGAAGACCCTTGAAACTATTACATAAATTATATTTTTAGGGGATAAATTGTCTAGTTATTAGTTATATTTACAAAAAACCCTCCTTGAACAGTCAACATTCCGAACTGAAATCTAGGATAAGTATGACATAAAGAAATTTAACCTCATGATTATCTAGAAACATTTATATATGTTTCAAGTTATTTATTATATGAACAAGTCAAAGTATTTTTTTAATTTTGGGGGTATACCCCTTCGCTACGCTATTTACTAGTATCCAGTTTTTGTTCCACATTTTGAAAAATCAATTTTCATGGAC
This sequence comes from Laupala kohalensis, assembly GCA_002313205.1. Classification (NCBI taxonomy): domain Eukaryota; kingdom Metazoa; phylum Arthropoda; class Insecta; order Orthoptera; family Trigonidiidae; genus Laupala; species Laupala kohalensis. Next base: position 80,098 of record NNCF01128198.1, on the reverse strand, counting down.
TTTATTTATGAGAATACTCGATTTTAGTCCAGTTATGTTGTATAAAAATACTACAAAGCAATATGACGATTAATATAATGAAAAATAGTTTAACTATCCAAATAATTAAAAAAATCTATTTGTCATTCAATAATGCAAAATCAATATGTATAAAAATTTCTGAATTAATTTAAGTTGTAGCTTTATAAATCACATACTCGCAACATTGAACGCATAATTACAAGACTGACTTCAGCTCTCCAAAAATGTCGCACTTTTATAGTGAGCAGGAAACTATAAACATTGACGTAAAATCACAATAAAAAATAAGTAATCAAAATTCATTTTCTTCCTTTGATTAAATCAAATTAAATCTTGCACCTCCGTTGAAGAAATCTCCCTGTGTGAGTTTTCTTCAACAATCGCTCCTGGTTCAGAGATTTTCTTCGTTATTAAGTGAAAAGAAGAAGGTGGTGAAACAACTGAAGATCAGAAAGCATGACGAAAGCAACGTGTACATCGGCGCATCGGGACAAGAATCGTTCGCGTGATAGACTGAACGAGTCTTCATCAGTGAATCCTTGCCAACGAACATGCACTGCTCCGTCGTGCTTGAAGATGGGAGAAATTGCGGTCAAGTATAGGGATTCCTCACATACAGTATTTAAAAGACCATATTACAGACTGATACTAATATTTAGTTCAAGATTTTGCGGTAGATTGGAGGACAGGTTCATAGTTAACGAGAATTTGCACATACATTTCACTCGGTAAAGAGTAAACACGATAATACATGAGAACGGAAATCAAGATGACCGCAGATCTTCCTTCGATATAGTATCTTATTATACAGTCTACAATGACATTGGATCTATTTAAAAAGTCACTAATTAATCGATAATTCTACAAAATTAACTATTGTGAGTAATCACGATTATTTTTAAAACCATTATACGATTTTGACACTCCAATTTCAATTTTTATGCATACAGTATGTCACCTATATTATTTACATGTACACTTCCTACATCTCAGGAAAGGTGTGTTTCATCATTATCCACTCATAATTGTTCACTTAACTATGAGGAAAAAAATCGTGCAATCAGAAGTAATAACAGATTCCAGGATTCCTGACTCCACATATAAGGAATTAATGTGTGTTCCTGCGGGCTTGGTCAATAAATACACAATCATTGACCTGCCAACGTTTCGGATTTTATTAAAACTTTCTTCAGAGCTTGTTAAGTGATTCTGTGGATCACATCACCACACTCCTCTCTACAAACATCACCATATTCTCTAGCTCCTTCCATAATAAATGAGAGTAATAAAAATGAATAAATAAATTATTTATTCATTGAGGAACTAGTGAGAATGGTGATATTAGCAGAGATGAGCTGAATCACTTAACAAGCATTGAACTAGGTTTTAAAAAAAAGCATCAGCTTAATAACTGAATATTTATTGACTAAGCTCTCTGGAATATTAATACGTACCAGATTCCTCTCAATTCCGAGATTTTTTTGAGGAAATTTCACATCGTATGGGCGTTTCATGAAAATTTATATATTTTTTAAAAAATGTCTGTTAACCCATTAACTTACGTTGCAGCGCCAGACACAGAATGAGTAAAGCAGAACAGAAAGGTATAGCAGAACGTCCTGAATCGAAAATGATTGAACACAAACTGAGAAGAAGAAAGTAATGTTCCCTTAAAGTACGGCAACTACACTTGCAAGAAATTGCAAAAAACAAAGATTAGTAATATTTGACTCAATTAAAACCCTTGTATGTTTCTTCAAGATAGTAATTAAAGAGTTGTATCCTTTAATTATATTTTTATTAAATTTTGCCAAGTAGTATATGTATCTGTGGCCTAGGAACTCCAAGATCCGTATTTTATTTCATGTTAATAAACATTTCTCTTCATAACCTCAACATTTCTACAATATATAGCATGTTCTAGTTTTATGTCGAGTATTTATCCGTCCAATTTGTTCATAGAAAGTATATTTTAAACAGGAGTGTCAAGTTTTCAAGTGAAATTTCTTCCCTATGCTTGATTTGAAGTAACTACCTCATTAACACCATTGTTTCGGTGGGAACTGTGAGGGTTTATTAATTTGTCCACATTCTCACTCTTCGCTCGTCTTTTTTTTCATATAGCAAGAAGATCGTGATTCACGTTCCGGACAACGTCCACTACCATCATCACCAGCACTTCACCAAGGTCATCGTCCCCGAGAAGCATCACCATGAACACCTGGAGCTCTCGCACGATCACGATCACCATCACCATCACCACGACCACGAACTCGCCGCTTCGTCCTCCAGTGAAACCGGAACTCCGGACTTGTCATGGACTTCCGCTAAGGGTCTCGGAGACAGTTGGGCATCATCTCTCAAATCTTTGGGACACTCTCCGTACTCCTTTGGTGGTCACGGATTGAGCGGCCACGCGGGATACACCTTCGGCGGACACAAGTTCGCAGGTTACACCGGTGGCAGCACCACTGGTTCCGAAGACACCGCCCAGAGCGCTAGTAACGCCGTGGAGAGCAGCGCCGCGAGCGGCAGCGGTGGAATCTCAGTAGAAACCCCCATCAGCACAACGACTCTGTCCGGAGGAGTGGATTCTTTGGGCAGCTTCTCCGCGCCAGCTTCTTTCAAACACAGCGGAGTGAGTGTTCTCACATTGGCTGGCCAAGCGACACCCGTCCGCGCCAACCCCTTCGCGTGGCTCCAATCCCACGGATGGCACACGGCTCCGGGCACCACGCTGCGCACCGCGTCGGCGGTGGCGTCCCCCTCGCACATGTACGCCGTCCGCACCGCCAAGGCTTGGCGATCCCCTCGCATGGCCTACACCTTGGTGGCGGCACCATCCAGACGCTGGAGGGCCGTGTTACCTGCGGTGATGGCTACGGTTACACCAGCGGCGAACGCGGCGGCTGCAGCGGCGGCGGCGGCCATGGCCACCAAGGTGTCGCCGAAGTACAAATCCATTCCAGTGGTAAAGATGGTGCCCGCTTACAAACCAGTGGCTGTACCAGTGTCGGCGACGGTGACAGTGCCGGCGACGGCTGCGGCAGGTACGGTGTCTGTACGAGCTGTCAAGGTGTGAACAACGCGTTCATTCCAATGGACTCATTCGTGACGTGTGGATCTCCGATCTCCTCGGTTCGTTCTCTCACGGACCAATATGTGAACGATGTGTCAAATAGATTCTCTCAATTGATGTGAGAACTAGGGTCAGATGAAATTGGGGAGGAGTCAGGAACCGAATCTGACCGAATCTCTAATCATTAATGACATCTGACCGTAGCTCTCACAGTGTAAGTACTCAAAGGAAAGGTTTCCTTACACAATCATCATTTACATGCTTATATTACGAAGATATTGCCCCCATACTTTCCTGCTCTTCAAATATCAAATATTCGTTTGGCTTCATTTGGTGTCGATCGGCTAATCTCGGCTGTCTTCGTGCTCCGGAGGTTCGCCTAAGACTGACCTTCACCAGCGAGCCTCTGGAGATGACGTGATGCCGCGAGGTATTCAACTATGTACAGTTTTGTGTAATCAATAAATAATTTTATATCTAATCTTTCTTTTATTTTCAACTTTTCAAATACGTTAGATACGTAACTATTGAGTAAGCAATAATTCTAGAAATTTCTGGATTTCTCTTTTGAGAACGGCTCTAACGAAGTTGATAAAATTCACAGAATAGAGGCGTGAAACGGCGCTGAAGCACAAGCTCATTGTAAAGAAGGATAGTTTTAGAAGAAGAAAATACATATCTGACATGTTCCAAAGAATAGATACAATGCGTGGATGAAACAGTCAAATACTCCTGAACCAAAATTAAAAATAAATGTTTGGTATTTTCTAAGGCACTATAAGAATGAGTATTCACATGCCGCCATTTTGATTCCATCCTAGACGTTGACAGCAGTTGACAATATGGCCGATCTATATGTAAACACCAAGTCAAACTCTAACGAACCAGTGGCGGTGATTAGGGGGGACGTGGAGGAGAACCCGGCCCCCCCTTCTTTTGAGGAAAGATAAAAATTTCATTTTAACCGTTTTAATTTCCTAAAACTCGGGATCATTAAAAAATTACACCATCCTCGATGTGGTAATCAGCAATTGTCATTCCTTTGATTTGGTTCATTATTTAAATCATACTTAGAGGAGGTCTGCAGAAAATGTTATGTTAATGAAAATTGTCAATATTTCCCCCCACCCCGCCACCACTTTTGATTACCAATCGCCGTTACTGTTGATCACCACTAACTCTGTGAACGTTATGAAGTGTTTCTAAGTCTTGCGAAAATATTTTCATGTCCTCTCGTACGGTCGTCTAAATAAGAGTTCTTGTGGATTCAAAGTGTATCATTTTCATTTAGGGTTATAATTACACAAGAGCGCCAAAATATTTACAAACACGAATTAAATTGAAAACTGTCACTTTCTTCTGAAAACAAAATCCAAAGTGATCCGAAGTAATGTTGTTGAAGAAGAGTTTTCATGGAACTCACAACATGCACGAGCCAAGTTTGGAACCAAAATGGCATGACAATGCCTATGCTTATATTGCTCTAGTAGTTTCTATACATAGACTTACGAAATGCGAGGAAGTAAACCGATAACATTTTGTATTATTTCTTTGAGCTCAGTAACAGAATAATTGCCTACTAACTATAGTGCCGGGGGTAACAACTGAGAGTCTGTTATTGCTAGTTAAATATTTCTGAAATAGTTCAAATGCAAATATCTCAGTCACCCAAGTTTGCAAATATTAAATGAATATTAATAATCACAAGTACAAATCTGATAAATAATAAACAAGACATATATCCAATTTTTGCATGAACTTATAAATATTTTTTTAATGTTCAAGGTTTTGAATAAATACGTTTAAAATAAATAAATTCTTTTATTTCGAAAATTTTTAGTGAAAATGTTTATGAAATCAGTTAATATACTCTGTTTTGTTAACATATTGAGATTTGACCGTAATGAGAAACATTTTTTTCTTATAAACTAATATTAAATTGAATTATATGTAATTTATGTCGTAATTAATGGCAATAATTTTACTAAACTTCGCAGGTTCAGGTATTAATCATCAAAGGCCATTTTCTCACAGAAACGATCCAGTACAAAGGTCACAAGTACTCTTCAACTTTAAAACTACTCCAGAACCTTCGACTTGACTGATTATAGTGTTCACGATGAGTATAGATTAATTAATCTTCGCCAACAGACGCTCAAAACTTATTCTTCAAGATTTTATAAGGAAATACTGTTTCACTGAACGGATGGATTGCATATGTAATAATCAAATTATTGATAATTCGTAAGCTTTTGAAACATAAATGAAGAAGAAACCTGTAACGCCTAAGACACATGAGTTGGAGAAAATAATACATGCTGTTGTCACACTTTCATCAAACAAAGAAAGTAGTAGAGGACTGAGTCAAGTTATCGGTTAAAAAGAAAGCCGGGAAAAGTTCATACATTGTCAACCCTCCTTCTTTATTATAATGTACTGAATCTTTTGATCACTACATTAAACAAATTTAATAAAACGGCAAAAGTTTATAAAAGTGAAAAATGTTCGTAGATCGTAAAATCATGGACTTAACTTTAATTAATAATAATAATAAATTTATAGTCAAAAAACAGTACAAACTGAGTATGACCAGGTGGAGGACAATAAACTAATTTATTCTCCGGAAGCAAGCAAAGGACCATCGTTTCAATTCCGGTCAAGGGCCCTAAAGCACAGGTGGATTCAAAAATTTCACCAAAATTCCTAGATAAGATGAAAAGTTAGCTGCGAGTTATAATTCTAGTAGAATGTCAATATGTTTGTAAATTAATGCAAAAAATTTACGTGTACAAATTATTATCGAACTATAGATTCTTCTGAGTATAGTGTTTAAAAATCATGAGAATTGAAATAACACTAAATTCACGATTTATTATTACAATAAACACGCCCGTAGACAAAGCCTAGAGAATCTGTATAAGAAATCCGCCTCTACCCGAAGGAAAACCGGAGAAAAACCCGGGTCAGGATTCATATAGTAATTAGAAAAAAAAGAAAAGAAACCATTAATATTAGAAACTACTTCGTCTTCAATAAACGGTAGGGTGCTCTTTCTCGTGTCTATAATTGTTTAAAAGAGAGAGTGTTGCATGGAGATATTCTTTTATTAGAAGATGCACCCACGTGTTTAAACACGCGATTCAAACAAGGCATGCATAACTGCTGTCATTTTTTTTTTCCAGCATGACGAAAGAAAACAAAGACAAGTTAATCTCATCTCGAAAGACACGTCCTTCTTCAGATGACAAACATATGATAAACATAAATGTTTCGATAATAAAAAACTTTATTAAGGAAATGCATTTGAAGGCTGAGTATGACCAGGTGGGGGGATAATAAACTAAGTTACTCTCTGGAAACAAGCAAGGGACGTATTCCATCTATTCCCATCAAAGGTCCAAGAATTCAGGCGTATTTAATCTTCATACGTGTTGTGAACATTTATAACACCAAACTGAATCGAAGATGTTATGTGCGGTAAAAATTCGAGATCAATAAAACAAAAGTATTAATAACATTCCCGTCTATGGGAAATCCACCACTACCGGGATGAGGCAACAGAGATAATAACCTAAACCAATATCAATGTAATTGATCATTTCCATTTTCTTTTCAACGTGAAAATAAATGAACCTATCGTGTAACAATGGAATTGAAGTAGTTGTTAATCGTTCGTACTTTTAAAAGTAACATCAAATTTTACGGTTTTTCAAGTATACACAACTATGTCGTTAATTAAATCCAAGTATTGGTTTTGGAAACTAGAAGGAGAGAAAAAGTTATCCAGATACTACTTCAAAAGGATGTGTATGTAAAACGAGAGAAAACGATTATTTATTATCCTAAAAGAGATAGTTTTGTGTAGGAATAAGATCTACTTTTTTGTAAATAAAATTATATTTCTTTACTTTTTTGGTAGTTGAAGCCACGGGGTACTAGTGACATACAAAAACTGAGTTTCGTGCGGTTGTGGATAGTTAATACCTATGAAATGTTGGTGGCACAGGGATAGTGATGGGTGTTCGTCATAAAAAAAGTAGAAAACTTAAATTACTTCATACATACGATTAATTCATTTAAATTAAAAACACTACATTCATATTTATGCATATTAATATATTACTTAAATTTTATATATTTTAATTAAGCCTCAATTATATTGTTTTTGTCTACTATTATACTGCTTAATTAATTAACTTAAAACAACTTTTGAAGTAGTCTTAGTTACATACATACACGATGAAGTGTACTTGTTTATGTCATGATTCACAAACGGGAGGGATTAGTTATTATGAACACCTCATGATGTCTAAAACACAGGTTGAAATATCGCGTTCGTGAATAGTACATGAACAGAAAATTTAAATCGTATTTTAATTTCCAATATTTTTATTAATTTTCTTTCATAAAATCAACGACAACGCTTAGAAGATAAAATGAGAGTTCTACCAGTCATAGAAATAACTAACATTCAATTATGAAACGTTTGATTATTAATTACTTTATTTTGAAAAAAACTTGTCTGGAACAGTGCGACTGAAATTGTACCGTATTACATGTAAATATAAATGTCACTGTATTGAATCTTTCTGGATGGCATAAAATTTACTTGTACAACTAAATTATTGCTCTTTAATTTTTATATATATTTCCGATAATGTTTTACGTTTTTTGTCTCTTTTTTCTGTTCCGAAATTATAATGCAGTGTTGTGTGATGCCAAATTTTTCGATGAAGGTAAAGAAAGCATTCAGTGCTAACGCAATTATATGAATAATTAACTGTTGTACGCACAAATATATTTCGACAGCGGTGGTCCAGTGGTAGCGTCTTCGCTGAGCGGTAGAGTGTGAGTTCAAACCCTGCTCGGCCGAAGTAGATGACTTTTCCAGCTGGGGTTTCCCTCACCTACTCCAGACATGTGTTGGTTCGGTACCGTAAGTTCCCCGTCAACCCAACATATCTCCTTCCCAATTCCCTGGGTGGAAGAGCAGACCTCATGGCCTGAACCCCACCAAAAGGCATAAAATAAATGAATAAATAAAATCGTCGGTTATGCCGTGTTTACATATGAGTTGTAATAATTTGTTCGAAAAAACCTTCGGTGACGTGTTGTAAACTTTTATGATTTCGTCACATCTGTTTCGGCTCCCTCCCACCCTGCCATATAGTCCATTGAGCCACGTGCATCGACCTACTTCCCGCGGCTTCTACATCCACCCGCTTCGTGCCAGTGGTCAGCCCAAGGAAATGGTCACTTTCCCTCTCTCTCCTTCAGACAGCCTGCAGTCTATTGTTAGCGTGGCAAACATCTTCGAAGAAGAAACAACTGTCGCTCGCTTTTCCTACCCATCTTCAACGCGTTCATTTGCCATCGATCTCCCCCATGGGATAATTATCATAATCTGCACTGCGGAGATGGGTGTTCGTTTACTGCCCATCTGTGGCGAGCAGAGGAGAAAGTAGAGAAAGGAAACACGACAGCCGCGGACCAAGGTCAAGCGGACGGAAGCAGAAAGTATACGCTCAGATGATCTTGACAATGCTCTCTCGATTTAGTGTCCTCATTATTCCAGTCCAAGCTTGTCCAATCCGCGGGCCACGGAACGCAAACGGCTCAACAACAAATCTTTACATATATATATTATATATATATATATAATAATATAATAAATTTATTGTCAAAAAGCAGTACAAACTGCGTATGACCACGTGAAGGACAATAAACTAATTTACTCTCCGGAAGCAAGCAAGGGACCATCCCATCAATTCCNAAATAAATTTTTGAATATGTTTTAATATAAATATGTTTCCAAATGTCTAACATTGCCCGTATTTTGTTTTGGATGGCAACATAAGAACGAATTTACAATACTTCCTTGTAATGTATCGTCGCATAAGTATGCTGTACTATTTTTTGAATAGTTTATTCAATGTGGATATAGTCAGAAATTAACTGAAACGAGATGAGCCTTTATAGTTATTTAGGATGAACATTTGTTTTCGTGAATAATATGGCAGAAGCTTCTTTCCGCCACCAAATAATTACAATCAGTTTCACATATTTAGCATTAACAAAGTAAAGAGGACATCAGAG